>LUCG01291929.1:0-13935 GCA_001633085.1 Carthamus tinctorius
CTTTGTGAAAATATTTACATCAAGAATGTATCTACGTGCCCTTATGGGTGATACTCCAAGTTCGTTGTCTAGTGGTCTGGATGAATTAATGAGACATGCTTCTTCACTACGTGGGCATGGGGTAGATATGTTGATTGATATATTGAAAACCATTGAAAAACTTGGATCTGGACCTGAAGCTTCTTCCTCAACCACTGAAGCTTCAAGCTCTTCTTCTGTTCCAATGGATACCGATGTTCTTGATAAGTCGGGGGATGGTCCTGAGTCGGTGGAGTCCAGCAAGATTCAAAATCCGGAGAAACATTCTGAGCCATCTTCTGATACATCTTTGTTGAATGTTGAGTCCTTTCTCCCTGATTGTGTTAACAATGTTGCTCGTCTGCTTGAAACGATTCTTCAGAATTCTGACACATGCCGTATGTTTGTTGACAAAAAGGGAATTGAAGCTGTTCTGCAGTTATTTACTTTGCCTCTGATGCCTTCCTCAGTGTCTGTTGGACAGAGCATATCTGTTGCTTTTAAGAGCTTCTCTCCACATCATTCTGCATCCCTTGCTCGAGCATTATGTCTCTTTTTGAAGGAACATTTGAAGTCAACAAATGAGCTACTGGCTTCTCTTGGTGGTATGCAGCTTGCGCTGGTAGACGAGATTAAAAGGACAAAGGTATTGAGGTGCCTTTCTAGTCTTGAAGGTACATTGTCTCTTTCGAATTCTTTGTCGAAGGGGACTACTAATCTTGTGTCTGAACTGGGAACTTCTGATGCGGATGTGTTGAGAGATCTTGGAGTTGCTTACAGGGAGATACTCTGGCAAGTTTCTATCTGTTGTGATACTAAAGTGGACGAGAAGCGGAGTAATGAAGCAGAGGCCGAAAATGTTAATGCTGCTGCCGTTGGGAATTCTGATACTGTAACTGCTGCAAGTAACACTGTTGAAAGGGAAAGTGATGATGATGCAAGCATACCGGTGGTGAGATATATGAACCCTGTTTCTGTTCGGAATAGTTCACACCCTCACTGGGGTTTAGAGCGAGATTTTGTTCCTCCCATTGTCAGATCTGGTGAAGGCTTCAGTCGGCGCAGTCGGCATGGATTGGCGCGCATAAGAGGTGGAAGGACTGGTAGACATCTGGATGCGTTACATATTGATCCTGAGGCCTCTATGACTAACAGTGAGACAAGTTCTTCCCATGATATGAAGAAAAAAAGCCCGGAGGTTCTTGTTATGGAAAGCCTTAACAAACTTGTTTCTACTATACGTTCTTTCTTTACAACTCTTGTAAAAGGATTCCCATCATCTAATCGCCGGAGGGCTGAAGCTGGGCCACTAAGTACTGCCTCAAAGAACATTGGGACTGCACTTGCAAAGATTTACCTTGAGGCACTTGGTTTCCCTGGGTACACCATGGGTTCTGGTCTTGATACATTATTGTCTGTGAAGTGCCTCTATCTTGGAAAGGTTGTGGATCACATGGCGGCACTAACATTTGATAGCAGGCGTCGTATCTGCCATACAGTAATGATAAATAACTTCTATGTCCAGGGGACCTTTAAGGAGCTACTTAACACTTTCGAAGCCACAAGTCAGTTGCTATGGACATTGCCTTATTCTGCTCCGACATCTGGTGTTGATCATGAAAAGGGTGAAAGAAGCAAATTGTCTCACAGTACATGGTTACTTGACACGTTACAGAGCTACTGTCGTCTTCTAGAGTTTTTTGTTAACGCTACCCATCTTATGTCTCCACCCTCCACATTGCAAGCTCAGTTGCTTGTTCAGCCTGTGGCTGTTGGCTTGTCAATTGGGTTGTTTCCTGTTCCTCGAGAACCCGAAGTGTTTATTCGTATGCTGCAATCTCAGGTTCTAGATGTCATACTTCCTGTCTGGAATCACTCTATGTTTCCTGCTTGTGATCCTGGATTCATTAGTACAATTGTCACACTTGTCAACCATATATACTGCGGTGTTGGTGATGCAAAACGAATACGCGGTACTGGGTCTGGGGGTGCTAATCATAGGTTCATGCCTCCTCCTGATGAAGCCACTATTTCTACCATTGTAGAGATGGGTTTTACGAGGGCAAGGGCAGAAGAAGCGTTAAGACGTGTAGAAACAAACAGTGTCGAGATGGCCATGGAGTGGTTGTTCAGTCATGCTGAAGATCCTGTGCAGGAGGATGATGAATTGGCAAGAGCACTTGCGCTGTCTCTAGGAAACTCGTCAGAAACTCCTAAAGTAGATGGTGCAGAAAAATCGGCTGATGTCCAAACAGAAGTGACAGAAGCAAAGGCACCGCCTATTGATGACATTCTTGATGCGGCGATGAAATTGTTTAAATGTAGTGATTCAATGGCTTTTCCCTTGACAGATTTGCTTGTCACCTTCTGCAATAGGAAAAAAGGAGAAGATCGCCCAAAAGTGATATCATATCTTATTCAACAGCTAAAAGTTTGCCCACTGGAGGTTTCAAAGGAGACCAGCACACTATGTATGATATCACACACACTGGCATTGCTTCTTGCTGAAGATGTTACCACTAGAGAAATCGCTGTGAAGAATGGCATTGTCTCTGTAGCAATAGATATCTTGATGAAGTTCTTGGTAGCAACTGAGTCACAAAATGAGCTTTTGGTACCAAAATGCATAAGTGCTTTACTTCTTATCTTAGACAATCTGTTGCAATCAAGGCCCAAATTTTCTTCAGACAGTAAAGAAGGAACACAAGCAGGATCTTTACCTGATTCTAAGCAAGAACAGGCTTCTCTTTCGGTTTCTCAGGCAGCTATTGAAGAGAACTCTACTCCTGTTAGTGTGGATAAAGAAAAGGGCAGTGCATTTGAAAAGATATTTGGAAAATCTACTGGTTATCTGACTCTTGAAGAGGGTAATAGGGTATTGATTGTCGCCTGTGATCTGATCAAACGACATGTTCCTGCCATGGTCATGCAGGCAGTTCTTTTGTTATGTGCTCGCTTGACAAAAACTCACGCTCTTGCTATGCTGTTTCTTGAAAATGGAGGTATGATTGATCTTTTCAGTATACCAATGACTTGCTTCTTCCCCGGGTATGACACAGTTGCTTCTGCCATCATTCGACATCTCATTGAAGATCCTCAGACACTACAAACAGCAATGGAGTTGGAGGTACGGCAGGCTCTAAGTGGCAGCCGTCATGCTGGTTGTGTTCCTCCACGAGTATTTTTGACATCTATGGCATCTCTTATTTCCAGAGATCCTGAGGTCTTCATGAAAGCGGCAGCAGGCGTTTGTCAGTTGGAAACAACTGGAGGTAGAACTGTTGTTGTATTATCCAAGGAAAAGGAGAAAGAAAAGGACAAGTCAAAAGCACCTGGTGTTGAATTTGGAACATCGTCTACTGAATGTGTTCGTATACCAGAAAATAGATCTCAAGATGGGCAAATGAAGTGTGGTAAAGGGCAGAAGAAGATTCCTGCTAATCTCACCCAGGTTGTTGATCACCTTCTTGAAATTGTATTAAAATATTCTTCATCAAGTCCTGAGGAAGATTGTACTGGATCTGCTAATGCCATGGAGGTTGATGAGTCTGCTGCCAACAAAGGTAAAACAAAGGTGGATGATACAAGGAAAGAATTGGACAGTCTTTCAGACAGATCAACAGGGTTGGCTAAGGTGACTTTTGTCCTCAAGTTGCTTAGTGATATTCTTCTGATGTATGTACATGCGGTGGGAATAATTCTGAAACGTGATTTGGAGATGTGTCAGCTCCGGGCATATAATCAACTTGAATATCCTGGACAAGGTGGGATAGTGCAACATGTAATGCATCGACTTCTCCACCCTTCTATAGGTAGGACCTCTGAAGCTGATGAATGGAGAGGGAAATTATCTGAAAAGGCTTCATGGTTTTTGGTGGTTTTGTGTGGTCGCTCAGGCGAAGGGCGCAGACGTGTCATAAATGTACTTGTTAAAGCTTTGTCTTCGTTTGCAAACTCAGCCAGCAGTTCATCTAAGGACAGTTTATTGCCTGATAAGAAGGTCCTTGCTTTTGTTGATTTGGTTTATTCAATTTTGTCAAAAAATTCATCCTCCAGCAATGTACCTGGTTCTGGATGCTCACCAGATATAGCTAAAGGAATGATTGATGGAGGAATGATTCCGTGCCTATCCAGCATTCTTCAAGTGCTAGATCTAGACCATCCTGATGCTCCCAAAGTTGTAAATATCATTCTTAAAGCTTTGGAAGGTTTAACACGGGCTGCCAATGCTGTGGAGCAACTTACATTATCTGATTTGGCCAACAAGAAAAAGTCTGTGAGTTTGGGTACGAGATCTGATAACGATATGGTTAATACTCCAGTTGATCAGATACCCGAGGGTAGTCGTAACAGTGGTCAGCATGAGATCACAGGAACTGATGATGCTGAGCAACATCATGAAGAAACAAATCAGGATGCAGGCGACCACCAATCAAACTTAAACCATCCTGCGGAGCAAGAGTTGAGAATTGAAATGGAAGAAGCCGAGAATGTAAACCAATCTGTGGATCTGGGGATGGGGTTCATGCATGAAGAAATGGAAGATGGCGGTGTTTTACGGGATTCTGATCAAATTGAGATGACATTCCATGTTGAGAGTAGGGGAGGAGATAATACTGGTGACGAAGATGACGACATGGGAGATGATGAGGAGGATGATGATGATGGTGATGACGAGGATGAGGATATAGCTGAGGATGGTGCTGCTTTGATGTCTCTAGCTGACACGGATGTGGAGGACCATGATGAAACTGGCTTGGGAGATGAATACAATGATGACATGGTTGATGAAGAGGATGATGATTATCATGAAAATCGTGTTATTGAGGTAAGATGGAGAGAGGCCCTTGATGGGGTACTTGGGCAACCAGGAGCGGATAGTGGACTTATTGACATTGCTGCCGAGCCCTTTGAAGGAGTGAATGTTGATGACCTTTTTGGCCTTCGAAGACCTCTAGGTTTTGATCGCCGCCGTCAGCAGAGTAGAACCTCATTTGAGAGATCTGGTCCAGAGGCGAATGGTCTGCAGCATCCTCTTCTAGCGAGACCATCACAGTCTGGTGACTTGCCTCCAACGTGGTTATCAGGTGGCGGCTCATATCGAGATTTAGAAGCTCTGTCCGGTGGGAACTTTGATGTTGCTCATTTCTATATGTTTGATGCTCCTGTTCTTCCGTTCGATCATGCACAATCTGCTGTATTTGGCGACAGAGTTGGAGGTGCAGCACCACCACCAGTGGCTGATTTTTCTGTGGGTTTGGAGTCACTACGTGCATCTGGACGAAGAGGACCAGGAGATGGGCGGTGGACTGATGATGGGCAACCACAAGCAGGTGGTCAGGCTGCTGCTATTGCACAAGCCGTAGAAGAGCAGTTCTTGTCTCAGTTACGGACTACTGCTCCTTCATCCGGTTCTGCTGAAAGGCATTCCCCTAATTCAGGATCTTTGGGGAGACAATCGGATTCCCCCTTAGGTAATGATAATCAGTTGGCAGCAGAGGTTGTGGATGGTGATGCGCAGAGGAGTGAAGGTCTGAATGGTGAGAGCGATCAAAATACTCTCCATCAAGAGCTTACTGACATGGTTGAAAATGTTGCCAGTCAGGGACAAGTTCAGCCTAATATGGTTGTGGAACAAACAAGAGAAGAACAGCAAGCAGAAGGGCCCAGCCCTGATGTTGTAAATAATGCACCAGATGGTCATGATAATATGGAAATCGGCGAAGGAAATGGAAGTGTTAATGAGCAGCAGGTAAGCTTGAATATTACTTTATTCTTCGTAGAATTATTTTGGTTTGAGTTTTCTGGTGTGATTGTACATGACATGCTGATTTTTTTTCAGGAGTTGTCCGCAACTGATGAAGAGGCAAGTAATCATCTGTTGGTAGCCGCAACTGATAATGTGCCCACTTCTGGTGATCATCCTGCAACAGTTACCGGAAATGCCGATGTTGATATGAATTTCACTGATTCCGTAGCAAACCGCGACGGGGATCCATTGTCTGCTGTTGGTGCCATAGAGGAGCCATTATCTGGACAGAACACTCAGATTGCCCAGGATAATGGTCAAACTGGTCAATTAGATGAAACTGGTGCAAGTAATGCAGCCCCAAATGCAAATGGCATAGATCCAACCTTTTTGGAGGCACTACCTGCAGATCTGAGGGCAGAAGTACTAGCTTCACAACAAGCTCAATCTGCCCCAGCTCCTGTCTCTGCACCTGCTCCTGTTACAGCTGAAGATATTGATCCAGAATTTTTAGCTGCTCTTCCTCCTGACATCCAAGCCGAGGTTTTAGCGCAACAACGTGCACAGAGGGTTGCAAATCAGGCTGAAGGGCAACCCGTTGATATGGATAATGCTTCAATTATAGCTACTTTTCCAGCTGATTTGCGAGAAGAGGTTTGCATACTGAACTCCAAGACTTCATACTCAAGTTTTTATGCTTAATTCATGTTGTTTGCTTGTTCGTAGGTGCTATTGACATCTTCAGAGGCGGTTCTTTCAGCATTGCCCTCTCCGTTGCTTGCAGAAGCACAAATGCTCAGGGATAGGGCTATGAGTCACTACCAGGCTCGTAGCTTGTTTGGGACCAGCCACAGAATTGATAACCGGAGAAACGGCTTGGGGTTTGATAGGCAGACAGTAATTGATAGGGGTGTTGGTGTTTCAATAGGGCGAAGAACATCTTCTGCTCTTCTTGAAAGGATGAAGCTGAAGGAAGTTGAGGGGGAGCCGCTTTTAGATCCTGATGCATTGAAAGCATTGATCAGGCTTCTACGATTAGCACAGGTATACTGCATCTAGTCCCTTGGTTTGTATTTATGTATTACTAGGTAAACGTCTTTAACAACCCCTTTAGTTTGCCAAATGCTCAAAACGGACAATAGAACATGACGTAAATGTCTTTATTAATAAATTTTATTCACATTATCGAGTGAAATAACATGAAAGAAAAACTACTCAATCCATTGATGCTGATGGATGCTATATATGCTTACTACATCATCCAATCTTCTTTCCATTGCCTGTTCTGGGCTTGTTAGAGCAACTAATTGACCTAATACCATTTGGAAAAAAACTGATCCTTATTGTTTTTTGCAAAATCACGTCGCAGCTTTTAGTGTCTTAGATAATTCTTAGTTGAAGCTCTTTTCTCCATTTCTCTTACATTGTGTATCTCCCGTTCATTTATCATCGGATCATGGTGCCTAAAAGATGGAAGTGAGGAATGAAAATGACTGAACTACAACCTTGGTTTTGAGGTCATTTGAGCTTGAAGAAAGCTTCATGACAGGATCCCATTTGACATTTAGATTATTTGTTCTTTGAAATATATAGAGCAAATTTGGTTTAGAGTTTCACCATTTTCACTTCTTGCTGTCAGCCCCTTGGGAAAGGCCTTCTGCAAAGACTTTTCCTGAACTTATGTGCTCATAGTTGTACAAGGGCAATCCTTGTTTTTCTGCTACTGGACATGATCAAGATGGAGACTGAAGGCCCTGTAGGTGGGTTGACTATAGTAAATTCTCAGAGGCTTTATGGGTGTCTGTCTAATGTTGTTTATGCCCGGTCACAGCTCTTAGATGGTATGGTCTCCTTTTAACATGACTCATTTTTGTTTGAAATATAATATTTGTTGATGTTGATGCTAGAGAGTTGATCTTTTACAGGTCTCCCACCTCTAGTACTGCGTCGGGTTCTTGAGATTTTGACGTACTTGGCTACAAATCATTCTTCTGTTGCTAATTTGTTGTTCTATTTTGATTCTTCACTTGTCCCGGAGTCCTTGAATCTCAAATACCACAATAGGAAGAATGATAAGGGAAAAGAGAAGGTTGTTGAAGGAGGAGACGTTGCTCATCCTGTTGGATTGGATGGTGATATTCCTATACTATTGTTTGTAAAGCTCTTGAATCAGCCGCTTTTCCTTCGCAGTATTGCTCATCTCGAACAGGTATTTTGGTCCATGTGTATTGTTGTTATCTTTCAGCCTTTCAGTTGTACTGGCGGTGTAGCACTGTTGGGATTTGACGTTTGTTGTATATAAAAACTGTGGTGCAGGTCATGGGTCTGCTTCAAGTTGTCGTATACACTGCTGCTTCAAAGTTAGACAGCCAATCGCATGCTGAACAAGCAGCGACGAGTTCCCGAGGTCTGCCTGCCAATGAAGCTGCTGATAATCCTCAGGGAGATTCTTCCTCAGCAGGAGCAGAACCTAGTCAGGATGATAAAAGTGTCAGTGATGGATTATCTACATCAGATGACCAGAAAAGCGTCAACATGCATGACATATTCATGAAGCTGCCACAACCCGATTTACATAATCTATGCAGTCTTCTTGGCCATGAGGGGTAATATTTATGAACCAATTCTTAATTTTTCCGATTATATCCACCATTCGTTTTGAAACGAGCATTTCCTTTCAAAATTAACTTCTTTTCTTCTTACTATTTTACCCCCTAATCATCTAATTTAATGCAAGTGAGTTATAATAGATTGTTTTGACTAGGAATACAAATTCTAGGGTCCGAGTATTGTGATATATAAGGGATAGTTTGGGGCTTTAATATGCATACAATATTCAGCTGTTTTGGGTTCTTGCTTGGGATACCCAGAACATCGCCGCCTCTCACTTTTGTGTGCTTTTGTTGCATTCTGATTAGTAGCATCAATTGGCCCCCATCTTAACCGCATAAATGGAAATCTGTAATGATTATTTGTTAGGTGTTTCTTTTTAACACCTGAATAATTTGTCCACTAGGCTATCAGATAAAGTGTACCTGCTTACTGGGGAAGTTCTGAAGAAGTTGGCCTCCGTAGCTCCCTTGCATCGAAAGTTCTTTATTGTAGAGCTTTCTGATTTAGCTCATAGTCTGAGCAGTTCTGCCATCCGGGAACTCATCACGCTAAGAAACACGCATATGCTAGGTTTGAGTGCTGGATCCATGGCTGGGGCTGCTGTTCTGAGAATCTTGCAGACACTTAGCTCTCTCACTGAACCTGGTACTGATGGCAGTAAGGATGTGAAGAGTGATGACAATGAAGAGCATGTTACCATGTGGAAATTAAATGCTTCACTTGAGCCTTTGTGGCAAGAATTGAGCGAGTGTATAAGTGTGACAGAAACACAGCTGACCCAAAGCTCCTTCTCTTCGGTTATGTCAAATGCCAATGCGGGCGAGCATGCTCAGGGCTCTTCGTCTTTATCTCCTCCTCTTCCCCCCGGAACTCAGAGGCTTTTGCCGTTCATCGAGGCCTTTTTGGTCCTTTGTGAAAAGCTCCAAGCAAATGGTTCTCTTTTGCAGCAAGATGATGCCTATGCAACCGCAAGGGAAGTGAAGGAGTTTTCTGGAAATTCATCACCAAATGGGGTGGATTCTCTGAAGAGGGTTGATGGTGCTGTGACGTTTGTGAGGTTTGCGGAGAAGCATCGGCGGCTTTTGAACGCTTTTGTGAGGCAAAACCCTGGCTTGCTTGAGAAGTCACTTTCTATGATACTGAAAGCACCGAGGTTAATTGATTTTGACAACAAACGGTCTTATTTCCGTTCTAGAATCCGGCAGCAGCATGATCAACACTTAACGGGACCATTGCGGATAAGTGTTCGACGGGCATATGTTCTAGAAGATTCCTACAATCAGTTGCGGATGCGACCTAGTCAGGACTTGAAAGGACGTTTAAATGTTCATTTTCAAGGTGAAGAGGGTATTGATGCTGGTGGTTTGACGAGAGAATGGTATCAATTGTTGTCCAGGGTAATATTCGACAAAGGAGCTTTGCTTTTTACAACGGGAGGAAACAATGCGACCTTCCAACCAAACCCTAATTCCGTTTATCAAACAGAGCATCTTTCTTATTTCAAATTTGTCGGCCGTGTGGTAATTCCCAAAGAAGCCTTTAAAAAATCTAATTCTCTTTCCATTGCTGTAAATTGAGGTTTTATATTAATGCTACAGGTCGCTAAAGCTTTGTTTGATGGGCAACTGTTGGATGCTTACTTCACCAGATCATTTTATAAGCATATCCTTGGTGTGAAGGTTACATATCATGATATAGAGGCTGTTGATCCTGATTATTACAAGAACTTGAAGTGGTTGCTGGATGTAAGTATGCTCAAAAATATGGTTTATATTCCAAGTATTAATGTGGTTTTTCTACTTTCTCGAGTTTCCATTGTTTTTTATACTTGGGTTTATTTCTCACTACTTTTTTTTGTATCAGAACGATGTAAGTGACATACTGGACCTGACATTTAGCATGGACGCCGATGAAGAAAAACACATCCTCTATGAGAAAACAGAGGTATGTAAGGAGTAGTGTATGCATTTGAACAACTAACAAAATTGTTAGAGCATCTCCAATAGCTATGCTATATCGTATGCTAAAATAGAGATTAGAAGGGGATAGAAATCTCCAAATTTGGGGAAATCTCTAAAACTTTATATGTAAGAGAAACAATATTTTATTATTTCTGGCCAATATGAGGCTTTGAAATTCAATGTTTAGGGGAGAAAAATAATATCTTACCAAATGGGTTGAATATTTAACATAGTTAAAGGTCGAATTGCTAAAATAAAGTAGCTGTTGGAGTTGGATCTAACTTTTTTTGAAGATTTTAACCTTTGCTACTCTAGTTTAGCTAAATTATAGCATAGCTGTTAGAGATGCTCTTATCAACTCAAATATTGAAATAGATTGGACTATTTTTTTTTGTTTTGTTTTTGGATTTATGGTTTGTCTTTGAAATGGGTAAAGGTTAGTGATTATGAGCTCAAACCGGGTGGGCGGAATATAAGGGTAACAGAAGAAACAAAGCATGAGTATGTGGATCTTGTTGCTGAACATATACTAACAAATGCGATCCGGCCTCAAATTAATTCCTTTTTGGAGGGTTTTAACGAGTTGATACCGCGTGACCTCATTTCTATTTTCAACGATAAAGAGCTTGAGCTGCTGATCAGTGGACTTCCGGAAATCGATTGTGAGTTTGCTTTCGGTGAATTTAGAATCCATCTTAATTTTTATTTTTAAGGGCTTAATAAGGTAACTGATCCGTTGTTTTTGCAGTGGATGATCTGAAGGCCCACACTGAATATACTGGATACACAGTTGGTTCTAATGTTGTTGTGTGGTTTTGGGAGGTTGTGAAAGCATTTAGCAAGGAGGACAGGGCGAGATTGCTTCAATTTGTGACGGGTACATCAAAGGTATGATGTAATTACTTCCAAAAATGATGGTATTTTAGTTACTAGTAATTTGTTGTATGCTAGTTTCATCCCACTATGAAAGTGACAGTTTTAAGAACGTATAAGCATTATTCTTTTTAATTAAATGACAATTTTACCCTTGATGATACATGGAATAAAGAATTTCTAATCTCGTAATTAATGATGCAATTGGAAAGTAACTTTTGAAAGTGGACACTTTTTTGGTTGGTTTTCTATCAAGTACTCTAGGTATAAAGGTGTCTGTGTGGATTAATCTGTCTGTACAAATTGCGAAGGTTTTGTTTAAAGCTCCTCCTTAGAAGCTTACTGAATAAGAGGTTGTTTGGTTGGGTTTCCATTAAGTCCTGTATAGATGTTGTCTCTGTGGATTAATCTGTCTGTATAGATTGAGAATGTTTTTGTTTGGGAGGGTTTTTCATAGACGGATGAGCATGTTTTTTAACTGGGATTGACTGGTAAGGAAAAAACTTGGGTTTCTGCATAAAGCTCCCTCTTAGAAGCTTACTGAATAAGGCACTTTCTATATCATTAAGCCACTAACAAACAGTCATGCATAGCTGAGCGAATAAGCTGCGAGTCCCATTAAGCTCATTAAGCTCATTAAGCTGTAAGAAATAGACCCTAAGCTACTTTTTATATCATTAAGCTAACAAATAGTCATGTATTGTTGATCGAATAAGCTGAGTCCCGTTAAGCTCATTAAGCTACAAGTCCCATAAGCTCATTAAGTTGCTAACAAACAGGCCCTTATTTCATTGTATCATTAACCTCATACATGTTTGTTTTACATAGGTTCCTTTGGAAGGTTTTAAGGCATTGCAAGGTATATCCGGTCCACAAAGATTTCAAATTCACAAAGCTTATGGAGCTCCCGAGAGGCTGCCATCGGCTCATACCTGGTTTGTGTTTTCTTAGTTTGTTCAACCGTGACTTGAGCATTAGGTTTGGTTTATTCACGTCTACTTTTTCTTCGCAGTTTCAATCAACTAGATCTTCCTGAATACCCGTCAAAGGAACAGCTTCAGGAACGATTATTACTTGCAATCCACGAAGCTAGCGAAGGTTTTGGGTTTGGCTAGCGATATTAAGCAGGCTGCTTCCCATTCAGCCATCTTTATTCCTGATCGCATCAACTAAACGGAACTCGTAATTATGTATTCACCATATCTTGTGTAGCATAACCGTCGTTTTGGTTTTCTTATATCTGGGTATTGAGTGATGGGTCCATTCTGTTTTCGGTTTTTTCAGATAAAGAATTTGAAGAGCGAGGACAACAGGGGCATTTTGGTCATATGGAAATGCAATGCGGTCTTATGGGTTGTTTTGCGGACTAGAATAAAACAGATGAAACTAAACACGAGAGATCGACAGGGGATTGTGTAAATCGTAGGTTTTTTTGTTCGGTTTCGTAGCTTTTGGCCAGATTGGGTTTATGATTATGTTACTAAGTATTTGAAGCTTTTAGAAATGTTTTCAATCTTTTATTTGCAATAGCCAACACCAGTTTGAACCCAAAAGCCTGCATATCATTAACAAAGTATTACATTATGATGCCATCTTATATCCAAGTGGTGAAACAAAAAGAAGATAAAAGGTTCTTGAAGTCCAACAAATACCCTTATACCCATATTTTCTGTTTGACTTGGAATGTTTTGAGGGTTTTGGATTCCATAGAATGATTTGGATTTAGAACTACTTTGAATTGTTTGTGAGTTTGGTTTTTAGTAATTCAGATGGAATTGAAATCCATTTTGTATAGATAATTTATAAAAAGAAATAAGTAATCAATCAATGCATAATTAGGATTTTATTATTGTAAAAAGTTTTTGAAAGACTTTTTAAGCATTGGAGTGAAAGGTTTTTGAAAAGGGGTTTTTGATGAAAAAGTTGAAGAACTTTAACCTGTGGGAGAAAAACCTTTTTTGCCATAATATTTTCATTTTGCACCCTTTGATAATCTTATTTTCATTTTATATCTTTATCAAATTTTAATTAATTAATTAAATTTATTAAATATTTTTAAGAAAACTAATATATTTTATATAATAATATATTACTAAATTTTTTTTGTCAAGATAATCAAAATAACATTAACATCCACCTAAAAATAAAGATGATAAATATATTTATCATCTTTTAGTTTAAGTAGTTTCTATAAAATAATTTTTGTTCTTGTAAAATATGACAGACTTTATCAAAAAAAATGCATCAAATTTTCCTTTTTAACTTTAGCCCCCAACAAAGCATGTGATTGGTTTTCTATTAAGTTATTTACATGATTTTTCTATTAAGTTATGTATGAATAAAGATGATTGTTTAGATTGATGTGTTTACATTGATTGAAAGATTATTGGATATAGGTTTTTCAGGGATAAAAATGATTTATTTATAATAGGTCTTTTCTTCTATAAACTTACCTAATAGGCCATTTTGTATTCATAAAGCATCTACTAAACAATTATATATAGCTAATTGAATATCTTATGTCTCTCGTTAAACATACTAAGCTGTTAAAGAACATGCCCTAATATTTCAAAGGGAGTTTTACGGGTAAAGTCGTATTTTTTCTTCCAAATCTTCTTTTAGTATTTAAAAATATATCCATTTCCTCTATGAAAAAACCCTACTAAGGCTGTGTTTGGCAAAAATAAGCTAGCTTATAAGCTAGTCCATCCAAACATGTAC
>LUCG01291959.1:0-13484 GCA_001633085.1 Carthamus tinctorius
TTAAATTTTAAATAATTAAATAATGAATATTAAAAATATTAAATATTAAAAAAAATGTAAACCATATTAAATACTGAAGAGCTCGAGCTTGACACATTAGACTCGAAACGAGCTGAGCTCGAGCTCGGCTTGGCTAGTTTACATCCTTAAGGGTAAGATTCAAGTCATTGTCATGTTCATCTCGTAAGGTAAATTAACCCGACGAGCACTTACCGATTGAGTGTCAAGTAAACGGTACCTAAGTGTGTGAAACGACTTTTAACCAGTAAGAGCTTACCATGTTTAAAATGCTTACCAACAATTCATTTTTATGGCCACAGATGTTACACGATAAGGTAAATGAAGGTAAATATCTTACCGGTAAGCGCTTACCCGTGAGAATTTGGGAAACGGGCCCTTAATCTCCTATCGCTAAACTCAACGTCCCCTCTCTGTCTCACCAAAAATTTTGTGACAAGTCAACATTTTATCTAATTCATCATTTTTACTCTCTTCCATGAGATGGTGATGTGTCAACACATGATTGGTGGATAGGGAGCGGGATTTTATTCCAGGCAACCACGTAGTATGCAACATAGCAAACAATCTTAACGCAGTTGCATGCTTTGTGAATCCCAAAATTTTATGCTTTAGAATCCTGCTGGTCTCATTGCATTTCTTGGGTTTGTTATATGCATCCAAATTAAGAAGCACAGAGAAAATTTTAGCATTTAAAATAGTAAAACTTCCTCCTTTCCACAATAATAATGACTAATGCATGAGCTACAAGTTACTATAACAATTTGTTTTGGATCTACTACCAATTTCTAGCTCTGGAAAAAAGGAATACCTTGTTATAATAAGCCTCATGGAAGTCTTGTATTCATCCTATTTAGCAAGTTCAGTCCAAATATTGGAAAAAGGACAAATGGGTCACCCTTCATTGTTAACCTGCAAAATAACAATCTTCATTAATCCCCTCCAATGCTACCTTTTATAATTCCCATTTTCCAGGTGATGAAGATCATACAAACTAATTCATTTGATTCTTATTGACTTAGGATAGAAACGTACGTACGTACTCTGAAGCAAGAGGTGTGATAAATAGTCTAGAAGGTTCAAAGCTCATCATGTTCTTCGGGTTGTTCCTTGTTCATTGCTTCTAGTTTATCTTCTAGTTCCTGAAAACATTCAAGGGGGTGTTTGGTTAGACGTATTAAGCACTAATTAATAGGAATGATAATAAAAAGAAATTGTTTGGTTTTTTATAATATAATGAGCTCATTCCCCTGGAAGCCCAAAATTTCATTCCTAATTAAATTGAGGAGGATGAAATTTTCATTCCCGTTTTCATTCCTCAGTCTGAACCAAACAGGCCCGGTAATCATCAGAAAATCCAACATGGGAAACAATAGATTCCTGCTGAATAGTCCTGGTGGAAAGGGGGTGTAGTTCCCACATGGCCTCCGGTTCAAATCCCTGCCACCCTTCCCTAGGACCCGCAATTTACTTTTGCCATGATGGCCGTGGGACTGGTCCAGTGGGACAGTTTCGAGAGTAGTGCAAACCCTTTTTCCACCACAATAGATCAAAATGGTGAAAGATGTGTACCTTGAGTCTTCCTTCTAGACAAAGAGCTGGAGTAGTTAACAATGCCGCATATCTGCAATGAAAATAACCATTTTCACAAAGTCCCACAATGTTGAGTGCATAGGAGCAAGCCTTTGTGCCTGAGAGAGAGAGAGAGAGTGTGTGTGTGTCTTACTCGCAACGGCTTGGCTCGTCTATATCAGAAACTTCAACTTTTGATCCACATCTTAATCTAACCTGCGATATGATGAGGAAAAACCACATAAAGTCATAAACTGTATACAACTTCCGAAGGGATATATTCTATCTGTTTCAAGTTGAAATCTATTTTCTTATTCTAGTCCAAGAGATTCGTTTTCTTTTTCCTTTTCTTTAGTTCTTAACCCATGCTGGTGTCTTATTAAATTCATTTCCAAACCATAATTAATATAGTTTACAGGCGGTTAAATACGTTAAATTACACTTCATGACTAAATTAATACACAACGTACGACCTTAAAAGTGACTTGTGAATATAACTTCTAACAATTTGCAGCATCAAAGGTGATACAACAAAAAGGAGTTAGATACCGTTAAACTTCTATAAGGCCCATTCCAGCATTTGTCACCGCTTGTAAAGAGCATGATTCTGTATGACTCCTCAAATTTATCCCAATGCCTAACAGGAAAATGGAGAAAACCATACGGGTCAAAGAGCAATCACAAAAAACATACAAAAAGTTGCAGGTAAACAAATTGCTCGTAGTTGATCTACTCCTAATGCAAAGGTAGAACAATCTACCTACAACTTTTGCTTCTCGGTAAAAGAAGAAAATTTCAGAATTTACATATTCGAGTTGAGTGAAAAATTAATGGGAAACACCTACCCCAAATGAGTTGTGCTGTGCCCCTCCACTTGAGAGGCCTCCTTAAAAGGGCAGACCTTGTAAACATACCTGAAGTGATGAAAAGCAGAGCAGAAGAAGTCCAAATTCAGGATAAGATGGATGAGTACAGAAAAGAAAAAAGAACATCACTGAAGAAGAATTCTATGCGTAAAAACGAAACAGCAACTGAATACAAGATAGAATAGGAATGTGAAGCTTATAACTTGTTCTCTTTTATCTCAAAACATCGACCATATAATGAATAGAACTCCTTCTCTGATCCTGCAATATCAAACATAGATCACTATAGATCAGTACAACCTCCATCTATAGAAAAAGGATAATTTACTCTACGTATAATATTTATACAAAAAAAAGAAGATAAAACTCACCAAAGTCATATCCTAGCTTCTTCGTTAAACTTGATATCCTTGATTGTATTTTAGATAACTTCCCACTAGCATCATCGTATTCTTTTCGTACACTTTCAGACTCTACAACACATAAAATAAACAACAATTCAGCAGGAACGTTTTTATTTTCAAATGAACAAAGAACCTTGATTTCTACCAGATGTATCCACTGGAGTCTGAAACGGGTTAACAGCCTGAAGAAACTTCCGGACAGTTTGTTGAATCTTCTCCAGCCATGATGGGTTGCTTGTGCCTTCCATATCTTAAGCATGTAAATTCCATCAGCAAGTGATACGCAATGCAGCTTGTGGACAAATGACAGTAAATTCATAAAGAACAGTTATGCACCTGACATGTCCATTTCATCGTCTGATTCATATTTGTGTTCACTGGAGTCATCATCAGCTTCATCTCCTCCAACATCATCCATGTGATCTTCAGTGTCATCCTCCTCGTGGTGCTGATGGTCTTCCTCAGTTTCCGTATCATACCCACTGTCGTCCTCCTCATGTGCATTATCAGATGTCTCATCATACTCATTATCATCATTGTTCTTAGCAGTACCTGCATCTTCATCTTGCTGCTGCTCTGCTTTTTTCCCTGTCCAGCGTGAACCAATGGCACGACCTAAGTCTTCCCTTGATAATGAGTCAGTATTTTCAGATGCATCTTCTTCCTGAATAGACAGACGCTTGTGAATAAGGTTGCAGCCTCGCAGGGAAAAACGAATGGTGCAATATGAAACGGTTACGTACATACAACAGTTACATGCAAGACATTCTCTAAGGATATGATACAGAGATGGTGTTAAGAAACTACAGACCAAGAAGTCCCATAGCCATAGGGAGGATAACCAACCAAACAAACCCAGTACACCCCACACAGCGAGGGAGGATAAATCATACAAATGAAACAACAAGGAAGCAAAAGGATAACCGTCAAGTAGCAGTAAGAAACGCTCGCCCTTTCCAACTAACTGGTCATAAATTCATGCGCAAAGATAGAAATCACATCAGGACCTCCACCTTGAGGTAGTGTATGGTATGTAAACATGATTGGACTGGACTGTCTGGTGTTTGGTACGACTAGAACTAGATAAGACAAGACTAGACAAGTTACCCTAGACCTAGAAGTTGTTTGATGATTTTTTATATCATAATAATTAGAGTAAATTATTATACATGACGCAAATCAAATAAATATCTAAATAAATTATATTATGAACATTTTTACGATAGTTTTCATAACATAATACATACGTATAATAGTACCAAATTTGATATAATTTATGGTAGTTCGAAAAAACCTGGTTCGTACAAAGGAAAAACTATGTTTTATTCTGTTTGGAACATCCTTAAAAATTGGAGGCACAATGGAGGTTGTTGCGGTGACAATGGTGGTGGAGGTAGAGGCGTTGGTGACTGGTGGACGATGGTGACTATAGAGGACATGAAGATTTAGTCATTGCTGGTGGTGGAGGCCAGCAGTGGTGGTGGAGGTAGTCATGGCCAATGTGGTGGCGGTGGTAATGGTCGCTGATGGTGGTGGTGGTTATGGTGGAGGTCAAGTTCGAGGTGGAAAACGGTGGTACTTCTGGCGGCAAGGGTGGTGGTGGCCACTGGCCAACGGTGGTTGTGGAGGTGGGAAGGAGGTGGTTGTCGTGAAGGAGGAGGTGGAGGTGTGAAGGAGGTTGTTATAGGGAAAGAGGAGGTGGAGGTGGCTGATGGTGGTCGGTGGAGGCTGTTGTAGCCGCTGTGGGTGGTGGTGGTGCCGGCGGCGATGGGCGCCGGTGGTGGACATTAAAACAAATACCATATTAGGGCTATATCAAATGAGGGTAAATTCATAAATTTTTGTTGTTGTCGATCCTTGTCCCATCTTGTTCCACCTACTTTCGTGGAACAAAAAAAAAGCATTTCCCCCATGTACCAAACGCAGCCTTAACTGTACTAACCTATTCCATCCATTATCTAGGGGTTTTAACAGCTTGAAGGCATGAATGCTTCTGCACAAAAGAACTTCAATAGCAGTTCGTTAATATCGATCCCTTACGAGCTATTCATTTAATAGTGATCAGACAAGTCCCCTGTGCTGTGTTTAGAAGGCTATGTCAATAAATCAAAGATGTTAAAGTCAGAAAATGGTGCGAGTTATGTTAGTCTTTTTGTTGAACCAATAAGAAAGCTAAAAGAAGGAAAAAAACCCCTCCAACAAAGAAAAATGAGTCTTAGTAGTGAAGTGAGTCCTCTCATTTTGTTTCCCATTTCAGCTACTCCCGTAATCTTATAACTGTCCAAATTTTAGCACCATGTAGAAATGTTGCTCTACTAACTGATTCCCTTTTCATCTCCCTATATCACAGTAATTTTCACTATATCTATTATCTAGTAGACACCATCAAATTGGTCCTTCCAATCAGACATCAGTACACTTAGTGGGAAGTTAATCCACCCATTCTATTTCATATAACCCTATACCAATGTTTCCATGGGTTTTCTAGATGACTAGATGGTTAGTTGATCTATTATGAGTGTTCTAGACAATGATTAACTGCTATTGTTTCAACAGGCCAATCACTTTTCCAAAAGCCTCACTGTGTGTTTCTCACTCTATATAGCAAAGGTAGAGATCAAACCACTTCCTTGATGAATCACTAGGGTTTCACTAAAACTATACAACGAATCCACTTACATTGAATTGTAATCTAAGCGAAACAAATCTCAATAAGGGAAGTATGTATCATAGTTTGATGAATTCCACGTTAACCAAATAAGAACTCAGCAATTGTTGCAATTGCACACAATGACCAACAAGGTACCTTACTTCCAGTCCCATGAGAAGGATCATGTTCATGGGAAACTTTAGATGGTTCTTCGTTCTTTTCAGCATGCTATACAAAATGAGGGAAGGTTCAGTATATGTGAATAGTACACGATAAATATCAGTGAAAGAATAACATGAAATAAAACTGACCTCTTCTATTATATGGTGAACAGATGCATCCTTGTCATCATCGTCGTCGTCGTCGTCATGTTCCAAGCTAACCCCAGGGTCAGCAGGGCCCTTGTTTAGATCCTAATAATAGAACCTGAGTGAGGGGCTAGGAGAAATGGGATAGTATTGAACAAACAAGCATCAAAAGATGCAAAATCATACATGACAAATTGATGCAAAATAAATTTAGATATCATGATGCTTTGCTTCCAAAGATGGAAATTCCATGTATAAAACCACGCTAACCTGACCCAAAGGAGGGTGATCATGAATCCTTCCGCCCTCTTCAGTGTTACTTTCTTTAGATTCTTGCTCCTGAACATTCACCTTTTCTTCACTTTTTTGATCCTTTACTGTTGCTTCTTCGGCTTCCTTTTTCTGCTTCTCCTCTTTTTCTTTCTGAATGCGTTCTTTCTCCTGTGCCTTCTCTATTTGTTCTTTGCGCTCTAGAGAGGGGTGAACAAATCCATATTAAAAATATAACCTAAAACCATCCAAGACATAAGTAATATATATCGCTGCAGATAAACAAGAAGGCACTGTGAACTTGTCAAACAGTCAAAGAAGCTCCCTAAATGGAGTGTTTGCTGGAGC
The DNA here is from genome assembly GCA_001633085.1 of Carthamus tinctorius. NCBI lineage: Eukaryota > Viridiplantae > Streptophyta > Magnoliopsida > Asterales > Asteraceae > Carthamus > Carthamus tinctorius. The sequence continues at coordinate 6,437 of LUCG01291959.1, forward strand.
AGAGACGTATAGTGAAGCCACGTGATGGGGTTGATGTCCATCCAACCTCACACCTTTCAAGAAGGATCATATTTAATGGGGAAGCCAATCTAATAGTTGATTAAAGATGGATGATTTTGCAGAAAGAAGTACCCTTAAGCTGCTGGACAAGCCCCTTAAGAATGCTCTCCTCGTTCTTTAACCTAGATAACTCTGCCTCATCCTTTGCTGCTAAAACTTTTGCTTCTTCAACTTCCTGCTTTCTAATAGTGACTCCCTCCTTAAAGGTTGCAATCTTTTTCCTTAATCTCTCGCGTGCTACCTTTCCAGCTTCCCAGCAGGTATTTTTGCACTTGATTTTACCATTATTCTCATCACTTCCATCACAGCAATCTGCTCAATAGAACCAGGTGAAATAAGGTTAGTTGATCATAACAATTACAATGCAAAGTATGTTTTTGGCCGTAATACAAAAGTGGGAGGCTTGCAAAACCATTCTATAAAAAAAATATTGGTTTCTACACACTCAATGGATATGGAAATACATAGCCAACCTAATCAACCAAGAGATAATAATGGCAGGCATATGATTTTAAAAAGAACCAAAATATAAGGTTAAGCAAAACAATAAAGAATGGGTTATTTCAGACCAGAACATATGCATTTTTTAAAGGGTACCCTAGACCGTGGACTAGACTAATCCCGGCAATGCTTGACTGCTAGACATGCAGCCCTAAGAAAATCCCCAGTGGCCACAAGTTTGTTAACGCCTGGATTCGAACCCTGGGTAGATGGGTTACTAGCCACATCCCCCACAAGCCTTAACCAGTAAGCCACAAGCCTTGTGGTTAACATATACATTTTAGTGGTATCATGGCCATCTCCTACAGCAAGCTCGGATGTAACAGATCAAAATTTTAAAATAAACAAATCAGAAAGCTTTTCCACATCCTGATAGTAATGAAATCATAATATCAACAAATGGCTATTTACGATACCAAGATTTGAAGTTGTGACCTCATTCCTGTGTGTGAGGCCAAGTCATGCGACCCTGGGTTGCATACTAAGGTCAAGAATGAGTAAACTAGAGAGTTACAGTACATTTCTTGCAAGACAGCCATCTGGTACATGTGCAACCTTATGTCGCAGGGGAAGGTTGCCGCAAGCATGAATATGATCTGGATTCTGGACTCGAGCCAAGTATGCAGATGGAACCGGGTGAGCAGTTTCTAGCGATTGGATCGCATACCAAGGTCACACTCAAGGCTTGACAAGTTTATTGCTGAAATTAGGTCTAACTTCTTCTCCAATATACTTGTTCTGCTCCTAGACCACCAACCATATGTACCATTGTAACATGAAATCGATAGTCGATCAATTCTCAGCATCCTCCCCTGTGCTTTTCCCTTTCTAGGTTTCCACGTAAAAATTTCCGGTGTCACTCTCTCCTTTGCTTTGCTTTACTTTCATTTATCTTGTATATATGCTTACCGATTGATGATTGATTATGCTAGGTAGATACCATTATTAGCTTTTGCACTCCATTTTGGCATTAAAACAATATTAGAGATTCGTTCTTAATTGATCTTGGGAATATTGAATTTGGTTTAATTAAATTAGACAAAATATCAATTAGAGGATTGCTTGTTCGACAGGATATTATTCTCTACTCAAAACATAAGACATTTGCATGATTCACACGTTTGGCATTGTAACAGCAACAGAAACTGAAACAAACACTTGTAAGATGAATATAGAGAAAGAATATCTTAGAGGGTGATATAGTGATTGTGGGAACCCTACATCTCCATTGCCCCTCAGCCATTATGCACCCAAAAAGCTGATTTGTGCTAATAACAATATGCATACTTTTGAAATCTTACTCCTGAATCCTGATTAATCTATCAAAAAAGCAAAGGGTCCATTAGACCACAAATTTGGAGAGATTTTCAAGTACAGCAGAAGCGCCTGAAAAGGGAAAACCCATGCTATGATGGAGCTGTCCAAATTATTGTGGATAGACTAACAAACACCCATAACGAAACATGAAGAAAATCCCATATGACCCGATTGCCCGATAAGAGTTAAAACCACAAAGTTGCAAATAACACTTCAACAAAAATATATTGTATCTCTTTTACAATTGTGTGGTTCGGTCTGTATTTGAAGCTTTTGAGTCGATTATATACTCACACATATAGTTCCGAAAATTGTATAATTCATAATTCTAATCAATTATAAGGCATCATGCTGGTCTAGGAATAGGAATTCTTTTTGTGTAGTTATGTGTACTTGGGTGTACATTTAATTATTCATTGATCCAAAACACATTAGTAGCCACACGAACAAAAGTATCTTCTTCTAGTGTCCGGTAAAGTCATTATATACAATCAATCAGACTGTCCTCATAATAATAGAACTACATTTTGGTGTATCTGTAACTAGAATGCTAGTTTTTTTAGTTTTATATCTTCATAATATCAATATATTATATACAAGTTACTCAAGAGACTTTTTAAGTGATCCTACAGTTCAATGTTATTCATGATTCAAAATATTAGACAGTATAGTGGATCTCAATTGATGAAATTAGCATACGTTTCTTGATTTGATTCCCTATTCATAATTTCATACGAACTCTTGTAATTTGTGAATAGGGTAGACGTATATATTTAACTTTTAAGGATATAGGTCAAACATATAAACATGCTTTCTAATTTCTGTTCAAAATGAAAACTTGCTCATACCCAGAGGCCAGACCCGTGATTTTGTTTGTAAATATAATAAAGAGTGATGTTAATACCCAGAAACAAAATAAATGTTCTTCGTTCAAGTTACTAAAAGCGTTTTTGTAAAGCTGTAAAAACAAATTCTATACATTGGGGCATGTAGTCTCATGAATTTAAACTTATGCTAGTTAAATCCTGGTTTACTAGTTGAATTGCTTGCTTAGTGGAGAAAGTTCCGGCAGTCCAGAGCTTCTTTATGAGGTTTGAGACACATAGATGCCGAAGAGTAAGACTAGCAGATTGCAAATGAATAGACAAAGGGGGAATGATGTTAAATAACAAATCATTTCATCCTAGACACTTCAGGATTCTAGTAGAGGTTCCTTTTATATGAAAAATAAATGTACATTAAAAATCTAATGTCTTTTGACTTCTTTTTTTATGCATGTGTGGGGGAAGACGGTGTTTTTATTTCATTTTAAGAGGTTACTAATTTTGATCTAAAAATCAATAATAGACTAATAGTATGACTCTTTTCCCATGCTTCCAATATATTGCCATCTCCATGTTCCCCAGGCTTAGATGACACTTTTGACAAGATACACTAGAATTTAATTAAACAAGTGATTGCAAAAGTTCAAAGACTTTCAAAAATACTCATTACAGTTGATATGCATGCAATAAGAAGAGAGAGTAAGTCAAAATTTTACTTACCGCATATCCCATCATTAACCCTGGAAGAAAATATAGAAACTGGAGTATGCCCTGCATTTCGGCAATAGAATTTCCCAGTAGGACATGCTGACGTTCCTGCAATGCCAATAGTTGTAGTAAGATGACCACACTAACCAAACATCATTACCAAGGCTGCTTTAAGATACATCTAGATCACTGGATGATAGATACTTCAGAGGTTCTGTGGAGCAATTCATTTGCTCAAAAGTACGTTAAATGAAACCTCCTACTGCACTCTCTAATTGTATTACTTTTTTCTTAACGGCAGATAACTCACGCACACGTCACGACATGAAGTCGACAAGGTATCCGGGATCCATACGGACACCCGACTAATCCTCGGCGACCATGGACCGACCCGAAAGCCGACCCATATCGCCACATGCTCATCCCATCCACGGTCCCTACCAAGGATGTTACCGACCACTAGGCTACTAATGCCTTGATTCTCTTATTGTATTGTTGTAAGCAATAATCATGAATTCTCAACCATCTTCTTCCCTCAGTAAGAGGGAAAAAAAACAGAAGAAGAAAAAAGTAGTAGTTAAACTAAAAACCAAATGCGATGATCATATGCTTTCAAGTACTTGAACATGTGGCTAGTAAATCAAAAACAGTGATAATAAAAACAGCAATTCCTCAAGTTGCGAATTTGGTGATATGATTATATTCTCTCTAGCGAAGAATATGAATAGCTAGTAGACCTGGCTCGTCGGTGCCATCAGAGCAATCACAAAAGTCGTCATTAAACTGTGCCTTTGTGAATGTTTTAGATCCATCTTTGCAATTAATCGTTTCTGAGGAAGATAAGCCCTTATAGTATTCCTCATCTGTTTCAATCAAAAGAAAAGGCATAACTGAGAATTTGATAACAACGATTTAATCACCAACCATGAACATGAGAGTAGAAATTGCACCTTCAGGAGCAACTCCGAGAATGTTCTCCGATAGAACGACGGCCGATCTGAGAAGCAACATCGAAGAAAACACCAAGAGTAGGAAGGATTGTATCTTGATTTTCATCTTGTATTACTAATTTAAGTCGAAATTAGGAATCGCAGATGGAATTATACACAGATCATTTGGTCGTGCTTTTGATGGATGAATCCCTACCTACACAACAACACACACTGTGAGATTTGGCTGATTGCAGTGGTGCGAAGCCGAGAAGGAGACCGGGGTTTAGCTTCAACCAGGCACAACGACGTCGTTTCCCCTTTTCTTCTTCTTATGTATGTGTCTTTTTTAGTAAACTTTTAAGTGTAAATTACAGATTTGGTCCCTGTAGTTTCCTGGTTTTTATGGATTTTGTCAAGAAAAACTTTATTTATTATGGATTCTGTCTTTGTGGGATGTATTTTTGGTTGGATTTCATCCTTCGTCTACCATGTCCATTAAAGCTGAGGGTATAAGTGTCTTTTTGCATTTTCCTTTTTCTCAAACAATTTTTAGTTAGCTTTTATAAATTAGGGACTAAAATGTAATCCATAAAACTTGAAAAGCCAAACACAAGATTTTGGTGAGGACCTTTTTTCCTTAAAAAAACCCCTCTCCCTTCCTTTGAACTCCTTCCCGTTTTCCTTCCATTTATTCGTACGCATTACACGGACGAAGCTTCGAGAAAAATCTCTCACATCTCACCCTCTTCTTGTTCCCCTTCTCCTGCCATCATTCTCTTTTTTTATTCTCCACAAGGACCATAGAGACCAAGTTGGATGGTTTCATGAACGGACCAAACTGGGTTCACAATGGTGGTGGTGGTGGTTTCATGGAGGTGATGGGTTTAAGGTGGTTGTGGTTTCACGCATGTGTTAGGTTTACGGTAATGGTGGCTTCATAGAGGAGGTGGATTCATGAAGATGGTCGTTGTTTGACGAAGATGGTGGTTGTTCCATGGAGGTATTGAGTTCAAGTTAGTGATTACACGAATTCCATGTGCATTAAATAGTACCAAGACAAATGCAAGTTGACTTGTTATTTACACTTGTAATCACTAACTTTGCATGGAATGACTTGTTATTTACACGTACCATGTGCATTAAATGCACGAAAACACTTGTCATTTGGGGATAAGATGTTTAGTGTTGACTTTGGTAGAAAAGGGAGGTCCTTCTCATAGTACAAAAAAGGACATGTCGCTAGAGCAGATATTCGACATCTTCAGGGATGTCACACAAACATGTCAACACCATAGGATAAACATGTTGATTTAGGTTCTCCGGAATAATATATTTTTCAAGTACAAGGTTAGTAAGGTATAGTCAAAGAACTCTTGCAAGTGAATCACACAATCCTACCGATATACAAAGTATTGTTCAATTGCTTACAGAGTGGCAAGGAAGAGTCTTGGTGTGAGTTTGGGAAGTGTTTCTTCTAATTCAAATCGGTAGATCCATCTCCTATGGAGATCGAGTAGTCTTTGATTTGCCGAAAAGTTTAAGTATGAACCAAACTATTACAAATAACTGTTATATATTTAAAAATCAGATGTAACGTAAAGAACAAAGAAGGAGATCGGGAGGTGATGAATAAATTATTTGTAACCCAGTAGTTTTCGTCCCCCTCCTCCGAGAGAACCACACCTTAGGAAAACTTTGTTCTAAATTGCGAATAATCCCATGTCAACGAGGACAATCTTCCCTTTCGTTTGTAGTCTTCATGGTTAGTTTTGTTACTGGTTTGGTTAAAAATTAAAAAGTAGACTATGATTAATTTTTTCACTGTGACTAAAATGCACCTATTAAATAAAAAACCTTATAAGGAAATAGATAATACATAGAAATAAGTAACTAAACAAAAAAATTCCATCTAATACCGCAAATTATCCCAAGATTTCATTTTTTATAAATAACTAGAACAAAACTATATAATTTTATAACTTAAATAATTACATCAAAATCATACTGAAATCCATATAACTTCAGACATTCATTTTTACGTGAATATCCACTTATATTAATTCAATAATTATAATAAAAAATTAAGCAATTACGAATCAATTTGGGTTTGGTTTTTTTTTTCAATTTTACTGATACCAATAATGAAAACATAACAAAAATCTTATATCAATCTCATGCTCTCCCATGAATTACATTTTAGAAAGCAGTTGATCCAAAGTAACTTGTCTTTGCACATCTCATCCTAATGTACATCCATATACATCAAATAGTTAATAACAATCTCTCAACATTCTCACGTTAATTCCAATTTCTCAACAAAACTCAACCCTATAAAACAATACCTTAATTATTTAGTTTCAAGAATAAAAAGTAAACAATCTATAACACTTATAATTAGTATTTACCAATATGTTTAGCGACTAAACTTGTAATTTTCTCTTTGTAATTAAAAGTTTTAAGAATAAATTACAAATTTGGTCCCTAATTACGATGGAGGTCCCGAAACCCTGAAATTCATGGACCGGATCCTTCAGGTTTCAATATCGTTACGATAGTGGTCCCTGTCACCAACTTACGTTAAATAGCTCTGTTAAGCCAGGGGCATTTTGGTACATTTATAATTAAATTCATTTTACATTAAAAGTTAGATTTTATTTATAATAATTTAATATTTAATATTTGTCTTCTATAATAACTCGTGCCCAC
>LUCG01291979.1:0-14930 GCA_001633085.1 Carthamus tinctorius
AAACCCGCCCCGTTGCCATCCCTAGCTAACTGGTAGCTGATAAACTAGTTGTTGGCTGATAAACTTGCTTATGAATAAATTATGTTTGACAAAAACTAGCTTATAGGTATGTAAAATGACTAAAAATGGTAATTTGAAGTATAATAATTAATATTAACAACGTTATAATTGGAAAAGCTATAAAAAACTACCTCCAAATAGCTTTTCAAAAAGCTAGCTTAGAACATCTCCAACACCTATGCTAGAATAGAAAAAGGAGGGATTTTGGTCATTTTTTTGCACCAACAGCTATGCTATCTTGTATGCTAAAATAGAGAAAAAATGGAAGAGATTATAAAAATCTCTAAATTTAGATAAGCCTCTAAACTTAATTGAAAAGAGACAAATAATATATTCCACCAATGAAATGCATTGAAATATGATGGGTAGGAGAGAGAAACAATATTTAAATAGATATATTGAATATTATATTATTATAATTAATGTTTGGATTGCTAAAATAGAATAGCTGTTGGAGATGAATGTAAATTTTTTAGAGATTTTGATTTTTTATACTCTATAATAGAAAAATTATAGCATAGCTGTTGGAGATGCGTTTGTCTATTCAAACATGTACACAAAAAATAAGCTACTTTGTATTTACCAAACAATGTCTTTATTGATTCATGCAAAAGGTTTCAGAAAATAAAAACATACTGATTCATACTTAAAGGCTTAATAACGTTAAACTTAATCACTAAATTTTTATGGTTATACGGACAATGACACCCTAAAGGCAGGTATTATTCCGATCAAACACCAGAAGAATCTACCAACGATGAAACTTAATGCCTTAATCTAATACTATATTTATTATGTCCAGCCACAAATGATTCAATTGCTAAAACTCACTACTATTTAGCATCAAAATTAAAGAAATATATTAGTTAGGAATTATTATCTGAAATTAGAAAGTTAGAGCTACAACTCAAGGATTTCATGTTATAAAGTATTTTTTACATATACTTAATCAACAATTCAAATATTTTAATTAAATTAAATATTACAACTTCTAAGAGGAGGACATTGGGCCACTTTAAGTCCACCAGGCAACCCGTTATTTCTTCATGGGTTTGATCCGGCCCACGACCCGGTTAAAGCATTTATATTTTTGTTAATGAATAATTAAAAATTTTGTTTGGAAGGCATAGCGGCATTGAACCAACGAATGTTTACCACGAACACAAATACACGCAAGCATGCCTCCCCGACGGTATCGGACATCCACTGCAGCCCACTAATCTGCCGCTGTCGAGGCCCAGCTTACGCTGGACCTAGAGCCTAAGCACCGTCTTTGACTGGGCTGGGGGAGGCCCAATCTATGACTGGAACAGCCCAAAGACTGGATATTTCTCATACCATTAGTTGACTTCCCTTAGAATTAGGGGTGTTAAAAAAAACCGATACCCGAGCAACCCGTGACCCAAAAAACCTGAAAATAAGGATACCCGCTAAGTCGCGGGTTGGGTTCGGTTTACAAAATTTACTACCCACGGGTACCCGGCCCGCCTCGTGTATATTTAGTTTATTAAATAAAATATTTATTAATAATTCATAATAAAAAATCACTAATCTTAAAAAAAATCTACATCACATGTCGTGTTTTCTTCGTTCACCCATACTCCTATTTTCATTTTTTCCTAATAATTTTTAGTGTTAATTGTTTTATTTTTGTCACAAAATAACTTCATTTCCTAGTATATATATTTTGTATACATCAAAACATTCGGCAAAATACGGGTACCCGTGAACCGAACCGTGGGTACCCGCTCCTTTTGGGTTCAGTTCGACACAGGTACCCCTCGCGCGGTTTAGTTTTGGATAGTAAAATTAGGTACCCACCGACCAATTGAGACAAATTGATTTGTAATAAAAAAAATGTTATATATTTAAAAAAATAGAATTTGACCTCTTTAAAATCATCGGAGTTATCACAAAATATTTAGCAGTTGTGACGTACTATTTGTCAGAGGCAGCTGTATTTTTCATGTCAGAATTTAAGGAATATTATATTAAAAATATAAAATATTTTCTAAAGTCAGAATTTCAGGAATAATAATTAAAATTAAAAAAATAGTCAGTACTAAATTATTTATTTTTTGACCAATTTATTTTTTAATTCTTAGATTAGATAATATTCCGATTTACGAGCTGTGTGATTCTTATTCTTTTTAACGGTTATTTTTTTATATAATTTTATGCTCGTAAAATATTGTAATGTTAACGATTAGTACGATTCACCTTGGTAATGTGGTTTTTTTTGGGTGATTTCTGATGACTAAAGGGCTCTTTACTTGATCACTTACCCGGTAGGTGTTTACCGGTAAAATTGAACACTATCATAATCATATTCGAACAATATTTTAGTCTCTCAAAACAGTATCGTATGCAATAATTTACCTGCTAAGCTTTTACTGGGTAAGAGTTGTCGATCTCACTTACCCAGGTAAGATTATCGGTTCATGCTATCGCTCTTACCGGGTAAGATTCTAGTCATTTTCATGTTCGTCCAGTAAGGTAAATTGACCTGGTAAACACTTACTGGGTAAGCATCAAGTAAACGGCCCTAATGGCATCTCAAACAGCCTCTCCAAAATGAAGAAAATGGAGAAGGACTATCTTCACCAAAATGTATCCTACTTTACCCTTATTCCTATTGTGTGTATCCAACTTTAAAATATGCTATTGTATGTACTATACTTTTAAAATGTGTTATTGTATGTAGAATTGTACTTATTTACTGTTAAAATAGTACATGAAATATCATGTTTTTTAAAAGTATATTACATACAATAACACATTTTTAAAAATATAGTACATGCAATAGCACTTTTTGAAAGTATAGTACATACAATAGCAAATTTTGAAGTTGGATACATACGATAGGAATGAGGGTAAAGTTGGATACATTTTGGTAAAGATAATCCAAATGGAGAATGTGGAGATTTTAGACTAAAATGTTTCTACAACGGATTCCCTAAATCTATCTCCAAAATGAAGAAGGTAGGGGAAAGATGGGTTTTTTTTCTCCAAATATGGAGATAACCCCAAAAATGTTTACTTATGTAATAACCAATAGGATGTTTTGAAAGATAAAATTCAGAGAGATAAGTAATTTTGTTTATACATGAGTGGAGTATTTTAATATTATAATTAAAATTGAAGTCTTCGGAATGAGGAATCTGTTGGAGATGGTTGCAATTTTTTTTAAAGATTCTAATTTTTGATTCTTCATTTTAGAAAAATTATGAAGAAGTGGTTGATGATGCTCTTAACTTCTTAATATTAAATATTACTCCACATGTTGATACAATGTTGTTTTTAGTTTATTTTTAAATAGAGCTAAAGTCTTGCCTATTTTGATAGTTTAGTCTTAATTACAAGTTGGAAAGATTTTTCCTCTTTATAATTAAAAGTAAAATTTCATTTAGTTACTTATAAAGTGTCACAATCACAATTTTAAAACGATAGACCTTTTGGTTATAGACATTTAGGGGTTGTTTACTTGGTGCTGATTGAGTCAGCACTATTGACTGAAATCTGACGAAGATCTAACCGGGTTTGAGATCTGACTGAGTCATAATCAAAATGTTGTTTACGCGGGTCAAATATGTTTATTCCATGTTTGCCCCTTCTTTTCCTCCTCTCTTTTTTCTTTTAACATCCAACCGCAAAAAAAGTTAAAATAGTCTTTTTGTTTGTTGGTAAGTACTTACCAAAAAATGTGGTAAACACTTCTATCCAAACAACATTCATCCGAGACATCACTTATTCGAGTCAGCACGCTTACCCAGGTCAGTACTTACCCAACAAGACTTAATTAACGGCCCCTAATTTTGAGATGTATATGTTATATACTTAAAATTGAAACACGCTTAAAAGGAAACAATGGTTGTGGATTTTGATGCTACTATATTGTCACATCTTTTGCTAGGGCATGAAATATGAGCAAAAGTGTAATTTTAACAAGATCAAACTTTAATTTGGAATAAATATAATATAACACCAATGATAGATCCATGTTTGGATATTGGGAGAAAAATTTGTTTAACATTTTCTTCATAAAAGCAACATTTTCATCTTGTTTTCCATAAATATCATTAAACAAAAGCAATACAAACAAGGTGACTTTACCCCATATGTAACTTTCCTTTATAAAGATATCTACATTTTTTTTCTAGTAAAATAATAGAACAATTAACGATAATCACCAAACTATTAACAAAATATGCATATTTGGTCATTAGACATCAAACAAGTAATAATTAGGTACTAAAACAATTAACAATTAGAAACCAAACAAGTAAGAATTCGATGATTAGAACCAAAACCTTAGATTAATAAATATTAAATCGGTTTTCCTAAGCTATAAGTTAATAAAGAAGTTTTGCTAATTAAACAATCTCCGATAATTATTAAGAAGTAGAAAAACATTTTAGATTAAGTAATACAAAATATTGATTGAAATAAATAATTTTGAATTTGGACAAGTTTGTCTACTAGCATATTGAATCGAGGTTTTTGAACATGGTCCACGCTCCGAAATATAGAGGCCCAATTTTACTTTTTGGTTCCGTGGTACTGGTTTATAAGCACAAAACATGTGAATCCACCTCAATGAAAAATCTATCTAGTTTATTTCAAAATTAGAAGTGGTTATTTAGTTTCAAAAAGTTTCCATTAAATACAAATACATCTATGTGGGTTCNATCTTAATTCTAAAAAGTAGTTTCTTATACACAAAAAACCTCTAAAATGCCAACAATAATCGTAATTTTAAAACAGTAGTTTTTTATACAAAATAAAACTTCAAAATATTGACCCGAACAATGGTCATTAATTGTTGATCTAAATACTTACCTAGGATCTCTTTGGCAATTGACCATGTCGAGTGGCATCTTTCTGAAACCTTTTAACTTTCAGTTCATTGTCAATGCCCTAAAGTACTTCTTTCTCGGATCCCTTTTGAGCATACCTCGTTTCTTGGTGTTTGCATCTGAGGTTGTTTTGGTTTTCTCATCACAAATCTATCCATATTTTCACTGTCAACACAAGAACTACAATAATCAAACCCTAAATTAACTACAAATAGAAACAAAAACTATAAACTGTCTAACAACACAAGAATGACGCGCTGACAAAATAACTCTTTGATTAATTCAAGATCCACCAATCACTAATCAGACAATCACCATTCACCGATTCATGCACATACCAAGGTTAATTTTATGATTTATGAACATGACCAATGGGTGTTTCAGCGATTATGATTACCGATTAAAGGTTATGATTTATGAACGACATCAAATGATCAGAATTATGAACAAAAAACTTACAAAATACAATCACGGAAATAGGGGAGGCTCGTGCGAGGAAGGAGCGACGTTTGTAACAGAAGGGTCGCTCGTACAGTCAGCTTCTTCTTCCTATGGTCGATTGAACTGAACAAGTTATACAAACCCTAGTTCGTGAATTGTGCGTCATTGATTGAACGAAACACAGACTGCTCGCCTGCTCCTTTCTTTTGTGTGAAAGCTAAAGAGACGTGAGCACATGAACTTCTTTCTTTGTTGATGTAATTTGTAAGATCTTTAATACGATATGTAATTTAGTTTTTTAGAATAGATTACATTTTTGGTCGCTATGCTAATTAAACTTTTGGTCACTATGGTTGCCATTTTATTTTACTTTTGGTCCCTTTAACAAACTTCTGTTAAGGGGTTCATTAAATGACAGGGGCATTTTGGTCTTTGTTGTTTTTTGTTTCCTTTAAAAATACAGAATATATTATAATATGTTTTATATTAAGTATTTTATAATACATACATAATCAGATAACTGTACCTGATAAACAGTTCCAGAACCCACCATCGTCATTATCTTTGATTAGTGAAATTATAACCGGATAGAAGCCAATCATATCTGGCCACCATGAATCCATTGAACCAAGTTGTCACAGAAAATTAGCAACCATGAATCACAAGAAGTCATTCCTCCCCTTTTTTTGGTGTTGTTTCTTTTTTGGGATTTGCTTTCGGTCTAAGATTTTGTTTGATTCAACACCATAAATGGGATGACTCAAGGTGTAGTTTTTGATGTAGTTATGGATTTTAGAATTTTATTTGGTTATCTGCTTTTAGGTTTTAGGACTTTGGTTTCATCTATTTTGTGAATTTTGGATATGCTTTTTCTTTTGGTTAGAGTCTAGAGATAAAGACATAAGGGCTATCGATATTGGGGTGGGGATGTGGGCTATATGTCTTCCTTTTCTCTATTTTCTACTTTGTTTGTTTTGCAATATTGATATTGAGTTTTAAATCTTTTGATTTGTATTGGTTTTGTTCTTTGTGTGGATTAAGTAGTAAGTAGTCTAAAGTTGTTCAATAGGTTACTTTTTCGCTAGTAAAATCAGATTGTTCTCTAACACAAACAAATGTTTAGACTTTAGCTCTAGCCGTTTGGTTTTCTGGTCCAAACAATAACAACATATAAAAATCTTGTTTTTAAGACCATGTCTGAGACTTCCGTACATTTCTCTAGGTTTCTTTTGCTTTTAACATAGGTTCTCCTTGATACGTATATGAATTTGGTATGCTTTAATTTGGACGCGAATCTGGTAGGTTTTTGATTTAGTACTTTTTGCTAGGCTTTATGTTCTGCTTGGGTTATTGAAAAAGATGATCGAAAGGAGAGGGCAAGTCTGAAATTAAGTGGTAGGTAAGGATAACGGTGGGGTTAGATTGGGAGCTACAAATATGATTTTTAATAAAATTAAATTAGAAAAAGACTAAAAAGAGTAAAGACCATAACCCCCCTTAATTTAACAGAAGTTGGTTAAAAGGACGTGAAACAAAGTCACAAACGTAATAATCAAAATTGTAATTAATTTTAAATAAAAATAAATTTATATTAAATGGCAATCACAAAGATAAGAAATATAATTTACTATATTTTTTATTTTACATGTTATTCATTTAAGCGAATTTTTTATTTTAATATGAATGTAACAAAACCTTGAAAACTATAGAAAATACTCTAAATTTAGTTTAATTTACTATTGTTTTAAAAGGACAAGTGGGGTCAATAAACTTAAACAATATTTACAATAAATTCACTTTTTGAAAATTCATGGATAGCTACCCCGCTTGCTTTCGCTTCTAGTCTGCAATTTACAAGAGCTCTTATTATTCCGGAATTAAATATATAAATTTAATGTTTTGTAATTTTGACAGCTGGTGAAGAGACATATTTTTGTTGCCTTTCGTTTGTAATGGAAATCAAATTTATTCGTATCTAATTCTTTAAACCGACTAGAAAAATTAAACTCTCGTCTATAAAAAATACTTAATTTTATAATGGAAATTTAGAACATAATTGCTGGAATTGTCCCAGTTAGCCATTATACACTTCAACATTTGATTATTTAGCCATTTCTTCCTCATTTTTTCTCAAATATTATTACATCTGTAAGTTATAGGTCTGTTTTTTACGAACCTAGTTAAAGAAACATTATAAAAATGAATTTGATTCAAGTCCGCAATTTGCACAACTAGATATTAATATATTGTTTTTGAGGAAGTTGTTTTTTGTGGCTCTTATCTAGGTCCAGAAAAAGGATTTAGAATTTGCAGATATAATGATATAATGATATTCAGGTAAAAGTGGGAGAAATTGGACCTAAAACTTACAAATATAATGATATTCGGGTAAAAATGAGAGAAAATAGCTAAAAGATTAATGTTAAAGTATATAATGACCAATTGAGACAATTTTCCATAACTAATTTTTGTTTGGTATGGTAGGTGGATTATTGGTGATTGAAAAGAAGAAAACAAACGCGTTATCTTTTTTTGTAGGTTTTGACACCAATTTATAAGTTAATTTTTTGATCTCGACTTTTCCCAATGTTGCAAATGCTAACCTCCACCATTTAACATCATCACCGGTCACCCCAAATATACATCAATAAAATTTTATGAAATTGCCTTCTTTAAATTAATTGTCTAGTTATTTATCTTTTAATTAGTTGATTTTATCAAAATGTTACTACATCTGCAAATGACATGTTCCTAATTTGTGGAGAAGTGAAGAAGTAAAAGAAAGAAAGTTTCTAAGCATGCTCTACAGATGCATTGATCAAATCTGTAGATTTTTTTAAACATGTCGGTAGGTTGCATACTGATTCTTGGGTATGTGAGAAATAATTTACAGCTTTGATCTTTGTACTTGCTAACTTGTTTAGATTTATTATTATTTTTTTTTTTGCATTTTCACCCTTTGCAAATTTAGGACCTGTCATTTACCTAGACATTTTTGCTAAAATTAGAAGAGAAAAATGATTATATAGCCAATTTAAGGGGGTGTTTGGTAGTGCTTATGATTAAAAGTGTTTATCAACTTATATGTTTTTTAATGAAGTTAAAATTTTTTGTTTTTTAAAATATATAAAATATTTTAAATAAATAATTAATATTGTAATTTTTAAATAAAAAAATTGTTTGAATTTGATATATTTTCTGTTTTTTTAGATTTTCAATTTCAATCCATTATTTTATAAAATTTATGCTTTTAACACTCAATAAAATTGAATCTTAAAATTTTTAACCCCCTAACATTTCATCTCTTATCCACGACCCAAAAAGAAAAAGAGTAAATTGCAATTTTCCTCCTTGTTTATTACTAATTTGGGTTGTTGTTCTAGGTTTAGAAATTACGGTTTTCGTCACGATGGTTTATAATTTATTGTCATTTTCACCTATGAACTAATTCATTTTTTTCAAATACAATAACGAATTATAAACTATACAAACCAAAATAACAATATATTATAAATCATAAAGAAAAAATAACAATTAATCATAAACCACATAAATAAAAATCATAAATTTTAAGAAGCCATGCAAATGTAAAGCATCATTAACTAAGAAGTTTAACATTTTTGATGCAACTTTTAGAGCATGGAGTGTACTCATGCCGAAGCATGCTTCAGCACCACACCAGCTATGCTAATACCATACAAGAGCCAGTACTACCCATGCTTTAATGCCACGTGATTTTTAATCTTAAAAAAAATACTATCTCTCTCTCTCTCTCCCCCTTCTTTAGCGGCATTGCAATGCAGAGAAACTACATGCTTCAACGATACCGAGGGTGCAAGGGTGCCAAATCAACCATGCTGCTCCATGCTTTCTCCCACACCCGATCCTCTTATAGATATTGGATTTCTTTTTATTTTAAAAAGATTACAAATAAAGTGTTGCATAATGGTTTTTTGGCATTTAACATGTGGTTGGTAAGGGTGTCTTAGCATGTCCAGTTCCAAATTCTCATGAAACTTGAGGTTGCACATTTAACAATATATTGCGGTTGGTAAGGGTGTGTTGGCATGTTCACATCCTCATTAAAAACTTTGGATAAAATAAAAGCCAACATTAAATAAGTCCATATCCACACATTTAATTGATTGGTGACATGTTCAAAATCACAAAAACCAAATATCCTTATTCAAAGAAAACAAAACAATCACTTTTTAATATGATGATTCTACTTATAAATAACATCCTAAATTCCATATTTTACAATGCTCAATTTTGTTGTTCCTCTTCAAATACAATCTTAGAATATTCAATTTGAAATGATAAACAAAACCGAATTAAATTAAAAGATGGAACAATATATAGGAAAAAAGAACTAAGTAGAAATAAAATTTTCATTCCTCCTAATTTGGTAAGGAATGGAAATTAATGCATCTGCATGAATGATTCCATTATATAATATCAAACCAAGCAACAGTTTTCATTATCATTCTCATTTCTTACCGTGCAATATCCCCAACCAAGTGCCCCCTAAGATTTTCATTACATCCCTAACTTAATAAGTCTAAGAAAAATGAATTTCGTAATAGAGATTATTAGGTTGGATTGGTTTGCTAATAAAAATAATATAACAGAGATTAGCTCAAATAGCCACTACATGCATTTAAATTGTTCTCCTAGCCATTTTTTGAAACATAGCAAAAAAACTTCATTAAGAAAAAACCAACAAAAACTTACAACAAACATGGAGCCTAATGATACGTCTCCTAGCCATTTCTCTCCAATTTTTATCCAAATACCACAACATTCGTAATTTGCAGACCTAACTCAAACACACAAAATTACTAGGTCCGCAGTAAAATAAGAAAACTTAGCATATTCGTTATTTGTCCAGTAGCTAGATCCATAAATTACGGACCTACAAATTTCAAGTGTAGTAATATTTGGATGAAAATAATAGAAAAATAGTAGGAAACCAATTCGAAGGTCTATTTTGACTACCTTGAGTTAGAGGTGCTCACGGATTGAGTTGATCAGATTTGACGGCATTTGGACAACCTAACCCAATGTATGACTGTTTGAAAAATCTCCACTAAACCCAACACATACGGGTTAGTCGGGTTGTTTAGGTTGATATTTTGGTACATCAAATAATTTCCGTAGCATTAGATATGTTGAATTCCCTGCTCATGATTCTTATTTTAAACCATTTGATATAACTTCGTCACATTGAAGTACTCTCTCAATCTAGAGGGTACGTGATGGTGTCATCGTCTAACATATTAGTATAGGTTTAATAATAATTTTTTTTGAACGGCAGATAACACACACGTTCTGGAGGTATCCAGATCCAAACAGACACCAACTAATCCTCTGCACCCATGAAGCAGCCCTATGGACCGACCCATAAACTCGCCCCTGAACCGACCCAAGAGCTCGGAACCGCAGATGTCGTTCGATCTTTGGCCAACCAAAGAATACCATCCAAGGAAGACACAACACAAGGATTTACCTCCACCCACTAAACCACACCTTCTTTGTACCGTCTCCAAATTGCATAAAAGAGTACGGCATGGTGTACTTTAATATAAGACAATACAAAAATTATTAAATAATAATAATAATAATAATAATAATAGTTGATTTGAAATTGACAATTGATTTTGAAAAAAAAACAAACAAAACCCTCACCACTTTTATCATCATCATCTTAAATTCATCACTGAAAAACAATCAATCAAAGGCTCTTACTATTTATTCATTCATGGGATCATCATTGATGAAAACCCTAAATTCAATGAGAAGAAACTTTCAGATTGAGTGATTTATTGAACCACGACTTCCAGCTGCCGGAGCTCTTCCTCGTTATTCCGACACCTTCCCCGCCCTCCGCCGCCACCTTCTCCGGCTTCTTGCTCAGCATGAAGTTCCTGGTTCCGAGCGATCCAATCGTCTCCCATGGACTCAAAGCTGTATTCATCAAAATTTCATTACAACTCTAATCTCAATCTCAAATTCAATTTCAATTTCAATCAAACAATTATGAAATTGAAAGGAATTACTCAAAAGTTTTAACTTCGATTTGAATTTTTCAATTTCAATCAAACAATTATGAAATAGAAACGAATTACTCAGAAGTTTAACTTTCAATCTCAATCAAAAAATTATGAAATTGAAACGAATTAACTCAAAAGTTTTAACTTCAATTTGAGTTTTGATTTCGAAACGATTATGAAATTGAAACGATTTACTCAAAAGTTTAACTTCAATTTGAATTTTGATTTAGATTTCAATCGAACGATTATGAAATTGAAACGAATGACTCAAAAGTTTAACTTCAATTCGAATTTCGATTTCAATTTCAATTTCAATCAAACAGTTAAGAAATTGAAACTAACTTCAATTTGAAGTTCGATTTCGATTTCAATTTCAATCGAATAATTATGAAATTGAAAGGAATTACTCCTAGTGGTACCGGCGGTCAACTTCGATTTGAAATTCGATTTCGATTTCAATCGGACGATTATGAACTTGAGATGAATTTTTTTACCTTCGGTACCGGCGTTAGGGCAATACAGAACGAAATCATTGATATTGGAGCCAAGGATCGGGAGACGTCCTTCGCGAGCGTACGATTTAAGCGCGGTATCGATGACGGCAGCCACCACCTCCTCCTCGCTAACGACAAAACGGATCGGACCGGCGCTACCGATGACGGTGACGCTGATCAACAGACGGTTGCCGCCGGAGCCTTTTCCGGCCTGATTCTTCTTATGCTTCGTAAGCAACATATCCTCAAATACAGGAATTTTTTACCTCTTTTTAATCGTTGAAAAAACGAGAAAAACAGTATTAAGAACAAAACAATCTGAAGCAAAATCAATGGAATTCGAATCGTAAAAAGAAGTGGAGGAGATCAAGGAGGAGGAGGAGGAAGAGGTTCCGATTTCACGGGTCGACGCCGATGCAGCGGAAGTACCAGCCTTCCTTACAGGATCCGAAGGAGAAAGCGGTGGAAAGAGAAGAGATCCCCCTCGAGGGAAGGGGGAAGATCATCCACCAATGAATCAAGATTTCCACCATTCACAATTGGAATTTCTCAGGGAGGAGGAGATGGAGAGAAAACTTGGTTGAAGGAAGGAAGGAATTGGAAATGGCGGATGAGGGTGGTGGATTTTTAGGGTTAGGGTTTGTTTGTTGGTTTTTGCCATTGAAATTAGAGATCCCCCCTCTTTATATGGAAGACGGAGAAAGCCCACCGATGATCCAACTGGACTTTTTTCTATTTTTCAAATTATTCGCTTTTATTACTTTCTAACATTCTTTTTTCATGTCTTAAAAAAATATATAAATGAGAAATGATTTCTTTTTTAATACTGTAATCTACAAACGAATGATCAGATTAGGTTCCGGTGAGAAGCTGAGTTAACATGAGAAACGTGAGAAGTGGTTATCAATCGATGGATGTACGTTAGGATGAGATGCACCAAACCAATGCTGTATCAAAACGCAATTCAAGGGTGGGGTTGAGATTAATGTGATCAAGGGTTCGGATCCATTTCTCGTGGTTTTCATGATAACTTGACTTTTTACACAATCCTTCACCGTGAATAAGCTGTTGTAGATGCAAGTATATGCAATAATGAGGAAATGGTACGACCTTTCCCTTTTGTACTATGAAACTTATATGACCCTTTCCACACACCCGACTTCGGTGACCACCACCCCAACCACTACAGTACTTCACCATCACAACCGCTATCAAACAAAAAGTTAAAATCAAAGACACAATAGGAATATCAATTGAAATAACAAATATATCTCCAAACCTTAAATCAAGACATACATTACAAATCAAATCTGTATAAACCCATTTAAAACATTTGAGATATGAATAAAAAAAATCAAAACCCAAATAAAACTACATAAAATCAAGCACATGAAGTCCTAGAATCAAAAGGCGAACTAAAGCAAACTCTAAATCAAACATCTAATTAGTTATTCGTCTTTGGGAAATAAATAGTTGGAAGTGGTGACGTCTCGACCTAACTCTAAGTTCTTCATTTGTGGCCTTCTTCATATTGTTGGTGGCTTCTTTGTTATTTGGGTTATTCACCATGTTGTTGGTGCAATTTGGAAGCATTGAGTTTTGGCCTGGATTTGAGTTATTTGTCTTCATATTAATGTGTTCTTTTGGAAAGGGGGAAAGAGAGGGTGGTAGATAGGATTTCATCATATAAAGGGAAGGGGAAGGAGGGTTTGTCGGTCGAGGGGTCACTAGTTAGACGAGAGAGGGCAACATCCTACTTCGGTGACCACCATCCCAACCACTTTGGTACTACCCTTTACCATCACAACACTAATAAACACAAATTTAAAATCAAAGACACAATAGAATATCAATTGAAATAACAAATATACCTTCAAACCTTTAGTTAATACATGAATCCACAAATCGAATATGTATAAACTCGATAAAAATATTTGAGATATGGGAAAAAATCAAAACCCTAAACAAAACTACATAAAATCAAACTCACAAAGTCCTAAAATCAAAAGGCGAACTAAAACAAACTCTAAATCAAACATCTGTTGGTGGCTTCTTAGTTATTTGGGTTATTCACCATGTTATTGATGCAATTTGGAAACATTGAGTTTTGACCTAGATTTGACTTCGTATTTATGTGTTCATTTGGAAAAGGGGCAAGAGAGGGTGGTAGATAGCGCTTCATCATATAAAGGGAAGGGGAAGGAGGGTGTATCAGTCAAGGGGTCACTAGTCAGATGAGAGAGGGCAAAATAAGAGGAGAAAGGGCATCCATTTGATCATCAACGGTTAACATTTGAACTGTTGTAACTAGCTTCAATTTTAAAAAATAAAACAGAAAACAAAACTAAAAAAATGGATGTTAGATAGTTGGGTTGTGTGAGTTGCATAACATAGAGGGGTTGTATATGGGGCTTGTTGTTAACTTCACCCCAAGTTACTCATACTCTAGACTAATCGCTTTCAAGTTCCTTCTTGNACTAAGAAGAAAAACATACCTCTTGTGCAAAAAGACACATGATTAACTTTACCAACCTTAAGTTAACAATGTTAACTTGAAACACCAATTTTTTATGTGAAACACGAAATTAAAAACCACTGATATATTTAGGCAGCGTTTGACCAAAATAAGCAAGCTTATAAGCTAGTATATCTAAACATGTATCATAAGCTAGCTTATTAAAATGCTACTTAGAGTAGTTTTTTAGGAGCTTTTTGTAGTTTTTCCAATTATACCCTTATTAAGATTAATTATTATATCCCAAGATATCCTTTTTGGTCATTTTAGATATTCAGGCCATGAGTACCACTATAGTTTTTGGTTTCAGCCCTATCAGCGCCACATCAGTTTTCTACTATCCCACCCTCAAACCATCACTAACCTTTCAAATCTCGTAACACAATCTTTCAACATTTCTTACCCTTTACCATTTTTTATTTAATATATATATATAGGGCAATCTCAGCCACACATCTTGGGTTATGGTGGATGTGATCAAGAAGGATTGACGCGATTCATGGGAGGGTAG
>LUCG01292006.1:0-10237 GCA_001633085.1 Carthamus tinctorius
TGGGGCCATGTTTAGCCCCCAAAATTGACGGGGATTAGTCGGGCTTTGGCCCGGACACCCTTCCAAAAAAAATGAATTATATATATGTATTTGGATATTGTAGATTTCATGTTAATAATTAAGAAAATTCATATCTTTTGAAGAAAAATACTAACCTTATGAGACGGTTTAACTTATATTTATATTTAAGATTTTGAAACTATCATCATTTTTCATGCATTATTGATTTCTTATTACCTAATATTTAGTGCATGTATTTTAAATAATATCTCTCTAAAACAAGATAGAGTGATATTGATTTTCCAACTTATTTACATTGATTTATATAGTGTTTTTCTGAATAGTCAATATTGTGACCCCAAATAATGTCAATCTATATAGTAAAGGTATATCATATGATGTTTTTAATAATGTTATGTAAAAGTTGATATGGTTGATGATTCCTTTAAAAATAATAATTGATTGATTTGTGTATTGGAAAAATGGTTTTACATATTTATTAAAAATTCTTGAATTCAATGTTATTTTCTATAAGAAAAGCGATATATTCATGATCGTTTTCGTACTTATGAAGGACCCTTATTTACATCTTGCCTAGAGCCCCGAAAATGTCAAAAACAAGTCTGATTACAGGAAAGCTTCTTATTCCGTAACAACTAAGATACTTGGTCCCTTTTTTATACTATACACCTTTTCTATTATGGATATTCTTTTAAGAAGGAATAAGTAATATACGAATTTTTTTCGTGGGTTTATAATTGAATATCAGAAGAGTACTATTATATTTATAGGGTCATGCTTAAATGAAAATTTATATTTCATCATTAACGTGAGGACAACCGAGAGCATACCACGTATTATATTTAGTATGAATAATACTGAATGATATATTATTTAATCTGAATAATATATGATTATTCAGACTAAACAATGTCACGTGACATGCTCTCGAGTGTCCTATATTCGTAATGAAATTTGAGTTTGCACTCGAAATTTGGTGAAACATTTATATCCACTTTTATATATGTTAAATAATGCATTGAAAAATTGACCCTCTTGTAGTTCTAGAAACAAATTATATATAATGATTTGCTTTCATTTGACATCTCAATCCACGTTTCCAGACGGTCCTACGACGGCGCCAAAATTCATACCATTTTTTCCTAAAATTCCAATATTACCCCTCCACCTGAACATACACATTCCTTCGCATGACCTCCCAAAATAGTAATTTCACCACATCTAGTCAATTAACGGCAGCGTCCAATGGTCCACCGCCACCGGCCCCATCCCACCCCCGTAACCATAACCACCACCAACAACAAAAAGCTCCAAACTCCTCCTAATTTAACTTCTCTTGGAATTTGATTGCATTCCACTTTGTGCTAATTGATTACTGAAATCAATGGAGGAGGAGTCTAAGAGGAATTTGGAACCAAATGTACCAGATGTGGAGGTTACGAACAAGCCAAGGAAGAAGAAGAAGAAGAAGAAGAGAAGCAGAAAGTCACCGATTATGAAGAAACTGAGTTGTTTCAGATCGTCCGATTATGGACATCCGACGGTTGAGGAAGTCGACGGCGAAGGCAACGTCGATTTGGAATCGGCTTCCACTGATAAGGATCACTCTCCTACTCACCTCGTGGTGATGGTGAATGGCCTGATTGGCAGGTTAATGGTTGTTGATTTTGGTTATTTTATCAGTTATCAGGTTCCATTGATTATTGCTTGTTTATTGCCAAAACAGCTGCACGCTTTTGTGGTGTTTGCTTTCTAGTCTGCTAAAAATAGCTAAGGAAGTACTTTTCAATTGAACCGGCATTTCAAGTTTAGATTTGGAAACCTAGTTATCTTCATGTGCAAATTTGGGTGTAAACCTGCCACAGATTCTTTAATGTGTAAATTGGTAGCAAAATTTTATAGATTCTACTGAACTTGCTATGATATGGCGTTTGTGTAAATAAGTGGACTGTTCGTTTAACCCCCAAAATGGACTTGCTATCTATCACTAGGACCAATAAATCTCCACAAGTTGATGTCAACAAGAAGGATGGTTTTGTGTGAAGCTTGTTGAGAAATGAATTGCACTTGTAAATTTGTGAGAAATAAGAAAGTGTATAATGGATACTTTATCTCCTGAAGAAAATTATTGTGGGGTTCACTCCGTAAAAAATAAGGTTTTAAATGGCGTGAGGCATGGAGAAACCGTGATATCGAGCCGCAGGCCTAAGGATCCAAGGCCATGGCATTTGTTTATATATATAAATGTGTATGTGTATGTGTTTGTTTTCTACTATTACTTTAATATTATACCATATACAAGTAGGTTATATCTACTAAAAAATAAAACATTAACAAGGTGAAAAGAATATCAGAAAAGGTTTTATGAAAAAGCACACGGGACCATCGCAAGCCATAACAATAACGTGGCGCTGGAGACAAGCTTTGCAGTTTGCACCCAACCTTTTAGAACACCGATAAAAACAATGTTGGAAGTCAAAATCTCAAGCACTTTTCTATGTTTTTGGCTACAGTTGCAGTGATGAGATTGAGCTTTTATAGCTTTATGCCATCTGTTATTGATGTGCTTGCATTCTTAAATTTGCAGTTTATGCTTTATGCAGGTAAGATGAACCACCTGCAAACAGCAGGACATCTTTGATCTCCGGTTTTGATTTGAAAGACCTGCACAAGCAATTGTGCTGGATAAATCTTGCGATGGACCAAATCTTTTTGAGAAAATTTGTGGACAGCACTTAAGAAAATTGTCTACCACTCTAGTGTTTAGCAAATATGAGACGCTCAGTGTGACGTCATCATGTGAAATGGTCATGAAGCCGTAGCCAAAGATAAACTAGGATCTACTGCACACAAAATAATTTTCTTTTTTAGATGTTGAGTTATAATGTCAACTATAATAATGCTAATGATTCTGTCCTTGGCTTGTCTGCATAAAATGGATTTTGGGAAACATTGGTCCACAATTTCATTATTCTGTTCTTGGTTTGTCTTCTTATAACAAACATGTGAATTTTTATAATGTCGTAACCTGTAATTTTACTTTCTTGCAGTGCTCATAATTGGAGATTTGCTGCAAAACAGTTCTTAAAGAAGTATCCCAAGGATCTTATTGTTCACTGTAAGCATTTCTATCAGTGTGGTTTCCTCTCATAGATGCCCTATTTCTTATTTGTTTGCCTAGCACATAATTTGAAGGTTATATACCTCTTAGGTCCGTACATAGCTTAGATAATGAAGGGAATGTTGAAAGACGTGTATGGAGATCATTCTCTGTTCTGCAGCCTGGACAAACCCTTTATGACCTTGATGTGGTTCTAATGTTAATTTGGATAATGTTCATAAAAATCAAGCATAGTTTCAACTTTTCTTAGAGGTTTATTGATTGAAAAATGATTGAATATGCCATTTATTGGCTGAAACCATGAAATGTGCTTTTGCTGCCATATAGGGTGACATAGTGTCAAGCTAGCTGCCAAACATAACCCAAAAATTGCAACTAATATTCCCATAATCATCAATCTGTTAACAAGATAGTAGCTAATCTGCCTAAGGAAGAAAATCACAGACTTCATTTGTGTCACTTATCTCTGAATCTAGAAGTTATAATTTCTTTGAATGGTGTCATATAATTTGATTAAGAATTACTTCCATTGATGGACCCTAGCTTGTCGTATATTCTTGAGATGTGCTTGATTTTGCTCCTAGCATTTTTTTCCATGTTATACTTAAGACCATACATTCTTGTTCAATCTGGTATATGTAGGCAGCAAACGTAACTCTGCATTGGCGACACTAGATGGTGTTGACGTAATGGGAAGCAGATTAGCAGAGGAGGTTGGTATCTTTTTTCTCTGTTCCTTTTCATCCCGAACTTACGATGTTTGGATAACCTGCTTTAGCATTTTCAAGAAATTGTTAAATGGAACTTCTGGTTTTGTAGGTGATATCTGTGACACAACGCTATCCTAATCTTCAGAAGATCTCTTTTATAGGTCACTCACTTGGTGGCCTAATAGCAAGATATGCTATTGCTAAGCTTTACTCACAGGACTACACAAATCAAACATGTCAAGGAAATGGAAACTCTATATCTGCAGCATCTAGCGAGCATATCTCTAATGTAAAAATTGCTGGATTGGAGCCTTTAAATTTTATCACTGTTGCCACCCCACACCTTGGTTCAAGAGGACATAGACAGGTAACAGAAACTTTGTAAATTTTGATTCCGATAAGCTGGCTTGGACATAATATTACTTTATATAATCACCCCTTTTCTGCTATACTTGTTTATTCATCATCTTGCTATTTATCTCTAGAGCACATCCTAGCAACTACCAAAATCACAATTGATCTCATTTTTTTCATGGGCATCAACTATCAAGTCATGTAGTTGATGTCATCAAGAAACATAAACTTCTGTGGATATCCAGTTCAAATTGATATAGGTCAAGTGATTTTATCACAATTCCTTATCCTAATACTTCCTGAATTTCATAAGTTGCAACTGTTACCGGCTTCAGGTCCCAATGTTTTGTGGAGTTAACAGCCTTGAGAAACTAGCATACCATACATCTGGGGTGCTGAGAAGAACAGGAAGACATGCGTTTTTGAAAGATAAGCCTAATGGACAACCCCCTCTATTGCTTCAGATGGCCAACGATTCTGAAGACCTTAAGTTTTTGTGTCTTTGGGGATTAATTTTGCTTGAACTACTTCATATCATTACTGGTCCAAATTTGACCTTGTTTCCTTGCTTGATTTTGTAGATCTGCTTTGCAGTCATTTAAGCGCCATGTTGTTTATGCAAATGCTCATTCTGACCGTATCCTATTTCTACTGCAACTCCAACAACCTTTATAATTTTTTAACAGTCACATGGCCTTTGATGAATAAAGAGAAGAAGGAAACTGAAGTAAATTATTTAAAACACATGAACATGTGCTAATCATCACTCAAAGGCTCATGAAAACATTACAAAATGCATCGGGTGGAGACTATATGACACCAGTCCACTAAACAGGAGATGGATGCAGCTTGGGCCTGCTTGGCGCAACTGTTTATTACTTTAGGAAAACAACTGAAGAATTTTTTTTTTCATACATACAATTTCCCACAAAATATTTTAAAGAAATGTTCAAGTATACCTATGGCTGAAGCTCAAGTGGATAATAATATATATTTCTCCCCTTTTAATGGCCATATAAATGTTCTTTTCTCTTGAGAAAACTAGCGTCAATCGAGTATCGCAATATTTGTTCTGCAAAATACTCATGTTTTAAACCAACCAATTTCTTTGGTATTCAGCACTTTGTAAACCTCTGATCCTACTATGCTTGTAACAGTTCCTACTCTTATTACCTTGTCTATCAAACCTTCTACGTCCATGGCCGTTTTTTCTTAACTCAATGCTGTAAACAGATCTTGTGGGATGGAGCACATCATCAATTCGTCGTCGTAGTGAGCTGCCTAAGGTAACATATAGTGCTGCATTGATATTTAATAATATAATATTTGCAGAGCATCTTACTATGTTTTTGGCTCTAGCGTAAGAGTCTGGCAAGAAGTGTTAGGTATCCCCATATTTTGAAGGAAGATGCTGCAAATACGAAAAAACAGGAAGGCTCTGACTCACTAGCCAATAGTCACCAGACTAAGACCGGCAATGCCACAGCCAGCACCACCGAGACCATGGAAGGTATACTGATTATTTGATTCTTCAACTGGTAAGATACTCAGGGGCTGTTTGTTTTAAAAAAAACACCTCTTAAAACCTCTTAAGTCTGAAAACTAAGAGGCCGGTTTGTAGACTTAAGACTGTTTGTTTTATTTTTAAGAAAAGGTCTGAAAACCTCTTACCTTACTTTGAAATTTTAAGAGATGCACCATCCACCTTTTATTTTTTAGAGGTGATATCAGGCTTTAGACTTCAGCTCTTAAAAAACAAACGACACCGCACTGTGACACAAAGGCCAGTGGTGTGAATTGTGAAATAACCCTCCAAAATCCCATCCCGCTTTCCCCTTTTACTTACTTGGCAGTGGGCTGCAAATAATTTCCCACCGTGGTTTTAGTTGATTTATTAGGCTAATCTAATGCTTTCAGCCAAGGGTTACATAAAGTTTCAGCAATGGCCCAACCGAGGATTCAATAAGTTCTTGTCATTTGTATTTCAGAGACAATGATCAGAGGCTTGAGTAAAATAAGCTGGGAACGGGTTGATGTCAGCTTTAAAGGAAGTAAACAAAGATACCTTGCACATAACACAATCCAGGTAAGTATGACAGCCCATACTAGATTTCAATAAGTTGCATGTTTTTCTTAGCCTTCAAATAAGTCAAGTTTCTTTCTTTCTGTGCTTATATTATTATTAGCAAACTTAAAATAAAATTTGCCAGATGGGTAATAGTTTTATTTAATTGTTTCCTCCTCAATCATCCCATATCCTGATGTCTGTTGCTAGATCTGGATAGAAAATGAAAAATACTTGCTCATGAGATCTCTTCATTCATGCTCTAATCGCATTCATAGAATTAGACATTTTTAAGTAAAATGTGACAAAAATGAAAAACAGGTCACCTGGTAAATCTTGGAATACAAAGAGGTGTGGTGCAAATTGGCTTTTGAGGACACACAAACTAGTTTGATTTTGAAGTTGATATCTAATATTTAAATCTTTAAATGAAACTATAACTGCACCAAAGATTATAACAGAACCAAAATTAGGAACAATGGGGGCTAAAATTCTACTATATCTATCAAAGTGTTACTTTTTTAGACCTTAAACAGAACTCTCAAGCCTGATTATTAGAATGCAGATTGCAGACCCTAGCAAAAGTACTTGTTTACCTTAAAAAAGGTCAATTTCCATGATCTTTGTTCTCTGTTTTGTGGGGTTCATCCTAGCAAGTAATCATGGTTTTACATCTCATACTATACAAAGACAAAATGACAATATCAGACATGCTAAAATTCCTTAAAAGATGGGACCAAGTTTTTTGTTGGAACAAAGGTGGAATTATCAAACTAGTATGAAAAAATCTGATGAAGATAACTATCAACTCCATGAATTTGAGAAGTAACTCTTTGACCTCAAAAGTGAAAATGTGAGATCTTTATCATCTATTTTGTTTGACCATCATATTTAAGGTTGACATCAAATTAATAGACTTACCAAGACATCTTTATTTTTTCTCACAACAATACAGACAAATGAAAATGTTACATTGCTTTTGGAATGGAGGTGAATTTATCAAAGCCTAATTACCATATTTGGGAAAATCACCATATTACCATATTAATTCCCCACCTAATGTTTCTACTAGAATTTGAACCATATGATTATGCACCTAGTCCAGTACCACACGTTTTTCATAAGTCGTGCTACTTCACGAAAACAGTCACTCTACTCCTCGGGGTAGAGGTAATGTCTTTGTACATCCCCTCTAGACCCTACCTTCAGGTTTGATTTGGTTTATGCACCTAGCCCTTCTTTACATTTTGCCAAACTCCTTTTTTTGTTATTTATTGGCTCAGGTAAATACT
This sequence comes from Carthamus tinctorius, assembly GCA_001633085.1. Taxonomy (NCBI): domain Eukaryota; kingdom Viridiplantae; phylum Streptophyta; class Magnoliopsida; order Asterales; family Asteraceae; genus Carthamus; species Carthamus tinctorius. The sequence goes on from LUCG01292006.1 coordinate 7,564, forward strand.
CCGTGGATGAATTCGGATGGTGCAGATGTCATACAACACATGGTTGACAATTTTTTGGTGTAGATTTGAAATATGTATGGCTCTAGCTCCCTCATTTGGATGGATGCCTACTGTCGTAGAAGATCATGTAAGTTCTTAAACTCTTTTATTTAGGAGCTGCCTAATTTTGAAAACTTCACTATTGTTGTATAAATTATAGAAGTTTGCCACTTGGGCTGGAACACGATGAGGCATAGAATACTCTAGAATTTTCATCTATATTTGTTGTATATCTTTACTTTAGTCGTTTATTTAAGGACCTTCCTTTTAATTCTTTGTAAACTTGATCTATAAATACAATAGAGAACCCAATGCTATTAAAAATCAACGGATCCTTAAGTCTTCTTTTTTTCGTTGCTTATCTAAATCTATGTCTTGCTTTAGAGGCGGCTTTTAGCCATGATTCAGTATCCTCCAGGACACACGGGTTAAGGCGCTCTGTGGGCTAAAGCAGTCCCCAAGTGCATGGTTTTCAGTGGTTCAGTGACTTCTTGTTTGCATTGGGAATTAAATGCAGTCGAGCAAATCCATCTTTATCTAATTACGTTCTCAGTAAGTCCATCACATATCTTTTTGTATATGCCGATAACATCATCTTCTGGGACTCATCAACTTATTTGAAACAACTTATCAACTGGTTAGTCATTTTACATGTATAAGAAATCACAAAGACTTTCTAAGAAACAATGTATCAACTTATTACGTTTTGATATCGTCATAAGCTAATCCAATTTTATCTTTTCTTTATAAAACTTTGGTTTAAACACTATATAAGCTAAGATACACTTTTGAAGAAAAAATGGACAAAATTCACATAATGAGATAGGGACTGGCCATGCCATCTCCAAAAGTAACGAATAAAAGCCCAATATCCAGGCTGGCGAATATGGATGCAGATTGGGTAAAAATCAGGTTGGCAGGGGAAAAAAATAATTAATATCCCAACAAATATCATATGCTTTTTGGTGATTCGTGGGGCCTATGGAGGGGGGGTTCTTAGTGAAATTTATTATTTTATACGGTAAAATATAATTACTCTAAGAGGTAAAACTACATTCTTGGTTTATGTCATTTATGTCTTAATATTTCTATTATTTTGAATATCCATGTGGTTTACATTTATAATACATTGGGTCCTAAAATTTAATTCCATTAATTATTTTTTTTGTTAAGTAGCTTAATTATAAGGACATTTTGGTCATTTTGATCATAGGAACCAAGCATGTAATAAAAACCATAGGGAGCAAAAACCGTCTTTGTCTTCTCTGGCAATACCTCCAACAACTAGCCTCTGCATAAGCATACATCTGAAAATCCCACTCCGTTAACTTCAAGAACGTTCGATCAAAATCCAATCATCCCTTTCCCCTTTTTCAGATGAATCTCCCTCTGAATCGTTCCAACAAAATTGAAGAACATGGACATCATGTACACAACTACATGTTTATGAAAATTGGCAAATTCATTCAAGAGGCTTGATACGAAACTTATGTAAATCAAATAGACATGCAAAATCTAAATCAAACAATAAAACCCCTAAATCTAAATTATAGAAATACACAAAACCTCTAAAAAATCTCGGTCTAGCAGATCCAGGTCTCATCACATTTTTTATTCATCTTCCACAATCACTGCTCCCACCATCCTTCGTCTTTAATCAACACTATCCCACCATGGTGATGTAAAAGATGAAAAGAAGAATGGGGGCGCTTCAAGATCTAACGAGGGAAGAAGTAGAAGAGGAAGAGAAGGATTAGGGGGCCTCCATGGTGATATAAATCGAAAACCATAGGGACAATGAAAAGCATGGTGATGTAAAAGGAAAAATATTTTTTTTTTAATTAAAGAAACTGTAGAAAGACTAAAGTATCCCTTTGATTTAACTCATTGGGACCCAATACGTTGTAAATACAAACCATAGAGATATAATCCATAGATATTTTAAAATAGGGGCCATAATGTTAAAACACATAAATCACAAGGACAAAGAATGTAATTTCTTAACCCCAATAGGGCAGCCTACCGGTTAAGACTTGTGGAAGGTGTAACAACCAATCCAAGTTCGAATCCGGGGGTGAGCAACTAGGGGTCACTGAGTATTAATCCTAGGGGAGCATGCTTTAGCTCTCGGTAAAAATTATCAAGGATGTAGTCTGGGCAAAGCCCATATAAACCTTATAAAAAAATATATATAATTTCTTCTTATTCTTATATACTATAAAAAAAATTATATTTACAAAATACAATATAAAAAACTATTAAAAGATCATCGTAATCAATTCCAATTATATTTATGGTTTTTGACTTCTATCACTATTAACCGTTAAAACTTAAATTTAAGTTTCCATATAATATTGTAGCTTAACTTTTTGATGATTGATGTGATCATAATAATGGCATATTTAAAAGTTGTAGTTATTTTTTACTATGTTGGAATTGAATGGTGGTATAGGACCTCTTAAAACTCTATATTTATCCATCATATGAATCTTCAGATTCACTAAATTAAACTTCATATTCACCTTATGAATATTAAGATTCACTATATAAAAATAACAATGACCCTAATTCACCTAAGGCCATCCTTACTCGTACCACTCATACCACCTTTACCAGCTGCCACCTCAGCGCCACA
>LUCG01292031.1:0-17888 GCA_001633085.1 Carthamus tinctorius
GGTACATACAATGAAAAAACGTGACAAGTTGGATACACACTCATGTAATTAACCCTTTATTATATTCATCTTAGACAATGCCTTTTAAACAACCTCTTGACCAAACAACCAAGAAGTCAAAACACCGTCACTATTCTTAAACTATACAGATTGAAATGCAAGCTTGAACTTTTTGGTTTCTATACAACGGTGACTGTAACTTTTTGCAATAATGCATGTGGCAACTTTACAGATGATGTACCGTGTTTTTTAGTCTCAGCTACAGACTTTTGAATAATATAGACACTTAATGATCTTATACTTGAGATTTTGATGCTTCATGGGAAGGGTTTGGATACCGTAACCAAACCACTTTATTTGTGGTTCATGCAGAGATCGGGCTTCGAATTCATAAGATTGTTTTGGGTCAAACGAAATAGGCAATTTCAGGTTGGGTACTGATCTAGTTTTCCTCCTGGTGGGTCAGGTTCAACGATTCATCTCGTCTCCAAAGTTGACTCCCCACTTCTCAGTCCTGACGACACAACCACCACGGGTCCACCACCATGCCAGCCACAAATGCACTCTCACCTTTGCCGTCTACCACGACTCACTGATTTGTGAAGCGGAGGAGGTTGGCATTCCCTCTACAACCTTTGTCTTCGGAACTCAATTTGAATTATACTATATATTAAGTTTAAGCCATTGACAATGAATTTGGTTGAATTTTACACTTTATTAAATGTATCATGTATTATAATCATATATTGGCATTGACAAAGAATTTCGTTGAGCATTTATCTTGATAGACTTTTGGTTTTATAGTAATCATTTATCTTGTTCTAACACATCGGAATCTAATCCTATACCAACTCCACCTCTTCCTAAAAGTATACAGAAACTAGATCTCAAGTATGGGATCATTTTGAAAAGATTTTGAACGATAACGGGATGGTCATTAGAAGTAAGCGTCTATATTATTCAAAAGTGTGTGCAACTGAGACTAAAAAACATGATACTTCATCTTTAAAATGGCCACATGCGTTATTGCCTAAAATATATGCATTCTAAGCAAACTAAACAGTTCATGCTTGCATTTCAATCAGCAAAGTATGAGAATAGTGACAGTGTTTTGACTTCTTAGATGTTTAATCAAGAGGTTGTTCAAAAGGCTTTGGCTAAGATGATTACAATATATTAACTCCCTTGTAGGTTTGTCGACGGGAGGGGTTTTATGAAGTTTGTTGAGACTGCATGTCGTGAATTTAAGATCCCCTCTAGATGGACAGTTAATAGAGATATATATGGTATCTACTTTGAAGAGAGGATAAATCTTAAGCAACTATTTGAAGTCAAACATGCAACAAATAAGTTTGACTATCGACACTTGGACATCTATTCGGAGAATTAAGTGGCACAAGTAATAATGTCAATGGTAGGGCACATTCTAGATTAAAAATTCAGCTAAAGAAGCAAAAGATGGAATGTGGAGCCTTCTCAACAAAAAAAAGTGAACTTGAAACGTATCTAAGTGAGTTAGTCGTAGATCATACCAACGATTTTGATATTTTAAGATGGTGGAAGGTGAATCATGAAAGGTTGGGAGGCTACAAATATACTTGTTGTTCCAATTTCAATTATGAATCAACATTTAGTACAATCGCGGTAGAAACGCCCTAATCAGCCAATTGTAGCATAAGAAAACATAGATGGAATTGAGAAGTATAAGAAGGATTGCCTATGGCCCTAATCAACCAATTGCGGTGTATTTATCTTATTATATATAGATACACACACACACACACACACATATATNAATGGAAAAAAGTGTAAGTTTTGAGACTTATGTCCATGACCGTGAGGATTCTATTTCAACAATTTATTTAAATGATGTAAATGTTATATGTTAGTCATAATCAATTAATTCGTAAGTTCATCATTGATTTCTTGTATCAAGTAATATTTACTTATGAGATTTGATATGATAATTGACGAATTTGGTCTTGCTGGAAATAGGAACAAGAACATAATAGATGGTATTTGCTATTTGGACTTTGGAGAATAGATTCATGAATGGAGAATTGGAGAGGGTATCAAATATTCGTATATTTGCATTTAATAGTTTCAACTTTGTCGATTAAAACACTTTTGGAGTTTTGGGTTAATTTAGTGCAAGTTCCTCCGAACACGGATAAGATTTATGGTTTGGCAACCCTATCTCGCCAAACCATAACCACCATCTTTGACCCAAATAACACGCCCTTTAGTTTCATGGTCTTTGGGTTTTTTTTTTTTGAAGGGTGTCCGAGCCAAAGCCCGACTAATCCCCGACAATTTTGGGGGCTAAACATGGCCCCACTTAAATGTCCCCAGACATGCGCACAGGAAGGCTCGAACTCGGTTAGGCCGCTATGAACCCTCCGAGTAATAACCAATCTGCCACAACACTGGAAGACATGGGTTGATGATTTGTAAAACAAAGTTCAAAAAGGTTTCTACAGGCCACAGGGTGCCCCCTTCTCATCCTCTAGGACCTCTTTATTTGTTACCAAACATTACACTTAATTCTCTGTGAAGACAACGATATCTAAAGCTCCACTTATCACATCGAAAACATAAACCACGTTCTCTCTTCTTTTGCCATACCCTACAACCCCAGTGAACAGGTATCAAAATAAACATCCTAATTTTGCAGGTGTTCTTGGCGCTAATCCATACGGTAATATGGCTTCCGAGCAATCCTACACCCCGACCAACATCGACCACACATTGCACACCATGGCTCTAAATCCGAACCAGAACTAGTATCTTGATTCCGGCGCCACCAACCACATGTCGAACACCACAGGTAATATTTCCAATTATTTCAATATTGTATACAAAACAACATCGTCGTTGGCAATGGTTTTCAAATACACATCCATGGAACCAGTAAGACAACCTTACAACCACCCTGGACCCACCTTTAAAACTCACCAACATTCTTCATGCACCTAAACTGATCAAAAATCTGCTTTACGTTCGGTGTTTGACAACTGATAACTCCATTTCCACTGAATTTGATCGTTTTGGTGTTCTTGTGAAGGATTACCAGACGCGGATTCCTATCCTCTGATGTGACAGCACCGAAGAACTGTATCCCCTCTAGGGACCTTCTACCTTGTGCTCGAGTCACACCACCTTCTACCTTTGTTGCTTTGACACAAGACCTTTGGCATAAGCGTTTGGGCCACCCAAATTCTTCTTTACTACGCAATATCATGTATGTCAATCTGTGTTTTTGGTAAACATGTTTACCGTTTGATATTTTACATAGTGATTTATGGACCTCCCAGTGGTCAGTTCAAGGGGTCACTGTTATTATATCATATTCTTGGATGATCACACAAACTATCTCTGGACATACCCACTCACAAACAAGTCACATGTTTGTTCCATTTTCCTCTCTTTCTACAAACGTATTCGCACACGGTTTGAACGAGAAATTAAAAGCTTCCAATGTGATAACGGAACCGAATACAACAATAAACCATTTCATGATTTTTGTACTCAACAGGAATGGTTTTCAAATTTTCTTGCCCTCGCACATCTTCTCAAAATGGGAAAGCTGAATGAAAAATTCAGTCCATAAAAATCATCCACACTCTCCTGACTCACGCCTCTCTACCACCCACCTTTTGGCATCATGCCCTATAAATGGCCACTTACATTCTCAACATACTTCCATCCAAAACCAAAAACAACTCCACCCCTACCCTCCTCCTCTATACAACAAACACCCCAGATACACTCACCTTCGCACTTTTGGTTGTCTTTGCTATCCTCTTATTTCCTCTACTCCAATTCACAAACTTGAAAACAGGTCCACCCAACCATTGGGGGTATAAATGCTATGAACTCTCCACTCATCATGTCCTGTTTGATGAGAATGTTTTCCCGTTTGTCAACCTTCACTCCTCTCCCCCTTCCTATGATTTTCTTCACTCAAACCCATCTAGTGATCTACATCCCTCTATCTAGGAATCCGTCACTACCACATCCCCTAGGTTTTTTATATTTTTAATATTATTTTTGATATTTAATATTTATATATTTATTATTTATTATGTATTATATATATTAGTTGAGGCTCGTTTAAGCTTGCGAACTTAATCATAAAGGCTCGAGCTTGAAATGAGCTTAAAATGAAGCTCGAGCTCGAGCTAATCAAGCTTTTAACGAGTCGGTCCCGAGTAGCTCACGAGTAGCTCGACTCGATTAAAATCCTAATAGTGGTGGTTCAAGTAATTATAAAAGATGAGATGTTCTAAAAGATTTTTTAAAGAAAACAACAATATACGGAACCAATAGTGGTGGTAATGATTCTTACAAAATTATATTACTTAAATTCCGACCCCCGTCACCTATTTTTCTGGATCCGCCTCTGTTTATACATGCTAATGAGAATGCTAAAGGCAAGCTTTCAGCCATATTCTATCAAAAAATTAGAAAAGTATGGAAAGAAAACCAGCACAAATGCAAAAGTTCAAGAAAACAAATAACCATATCAAAGAAGTAAAGAAAATCAAGAACAAAAAAATTAGATAAACTAAGCAACAACTTTCTTGTTACAGAGAGTAGAAGAAATCAAACCTGAGCACGTTCATTTCTTGTCGTAGATGAAGATAATCCAACAACTTTCATGGAGGCACAAGAGGCAAAAATGTACGAACCCAACGACAAGTTTGAGAAACACTTGATCCACAAGATTACATCTAAAATACCATTAAAAGAAGAAAGATGAATTAAAACACACATACACACAAAGACTAAGGGGCCGTTTACTTAACGCTTACCCGGTAAGTGCTTGCCGGGTGAATTTACCTTAGGGAATGAACATGACAAGCACTAGAATCTTACCCGGTAAATGAGATTGACGAATCTTACTCGAGAATCGCTTACCGGGTAAATTGTTGCACACAATACCATTACCATTTTGAGAGACTAAAATATTGTCCAATATGGTAGATAATAGTGTTCAATTTTACCTGTAAGCGCTTACCGGGTAAGTATTTTAAGTAAACGGCCCCTAAATCAAGAAAAATAGAGTAGCAACTTCGCCACATTCATTGCTTGCACAAGATGAAGACAATCCAATCTCTCTCATGAAGGCAGAATAGCATAATACGCACGAAACCAACCAAACACTTGATCCACAAAATTACAATTAAGACACGAAGAAAGCCATCAAAACAGTTAGAAGCACAACTTGAAGTTGAAAGCCAAAACCTATAAAACGGCAAACGCAAGGAAAACCTTCTACGACGGTAACCAAAAACTGCCATAAAAACCTTAAGTAAAACACTTCTACCGGAGTCATTTGGATACCTTTGTAGAGAAAATTAGAGTCAATGGAGGAAGTGGAGGCTTGCTACTTGAAAAGGACAAAATCAAATAAGCATGGAAGAGAAATTCAATCGGAATGTGAAATGTCAAAGAAAACAAACAACCTAATAAAAATGTCAAAACCAATAAGGTAAAGGAAGTCGATAACAAGAAACTTGGTAAAGTGTGTATAAACAATTCCATTATAAAGAATAAGGTAAATCAAGAAAAGCACAAAGTATAAACAAAAATGGTAACAAAATTCAAAAACCGGTAGGAATCTCTAAGTATCGAACATAGGGGTGTTAGCGAGTCGAAGGCAAGAAAAATATTACGAGCAAGACAAAGGCAAGTTTACTGAAACTTATTTGGGATCTTTCTAAAGGAAATCTGTCAACGGAGGAAAGAAAATCAAATAAGCATCAACATGAAAATCAACAAGAACGCAAAACACTAAGAAAACAAATAACCGATTCCTTAAGAAACAAAAGAAGAAAGAGCTTTCTTGATTAAAGACAGAATCAAAGTTGAGTACATAAATCCCAAAAACAATCTCATTACTTTAAGGAGACAAAATCTAATAAACATGAAAGTGAAAATCAACAAAAATATAAAGGGTCAAGAATACAAATAAGCCAGTACTTTTTTTTTTTTTGATATTTTAGAGGNAGAAACTTGGTAAGTGTGCATAAACAATTGCATTACAAATAAAAGACATCATAATAAATCAACACAAAGGGAGTAGTAAAAGTCAAACATGGGCAAATTAATTTTCTTGCAGCGGATGAAGATGAAGAGATCCATTAAATGCTCAAGAGCCAAAAATGCACCTACCCGACCACAAAAGTAAGAAATACAATTAAACACCACCTAAAGACATCAAAATGGCTAGAAGCTGAAGCTGAAGTTTTTTTTTTATAAGGTTCACCTGGGCTTTGCCCAGGCTACATCCTTGGTAATTTTTATCGAGAGCTAAAGCATGCTCCCGTGAGATTAATACTCAGTGGCCCCTGGTTGCTCACCTCCGGATTCGAACTTGGGTTGGTTGTTACACCTTCCACAAGTCTTAACCGGTAGCTGCCCCATTGGGGTTAGCAGAAGCTGAAGTTGAATGGCTAGAAGCAGAAGTTGAAGTTGAAAGCCAAAACCTCTAAGAGCCACAAACGCTATAGAATCGGTTGGGACATTTGAGTAAGAAAAATCCGAGTCAACGGAGGAAAAGAAGGCTGTGTACAGTAAAAACAAAATCAATATTAGGAGTATTGATCCCAAAAACAATCTCATTACTTATTTTGAACATTTAGGCATGCAGAATAAATAATTAAACCATATATTATCATACCAACATGCAATTTATTAAAGAGAAGTAGAATTAAGTAATAACTTATAGTCTAGGAAAAGAAAAGCTCTCTCATGGCATATCCTAAAATAAACATCTCTCGGATGCACAATTAGCATGAACTTGTCCAACCGTGAATCTAATTGATCAATTCGCTTTACAAGCGTTTAGTAAACGGCCCCTTAGTGGATATGAACCCTTGAGGCTTATGCCTCACATGCCTAAGGAGAAAACGCCTTGAGATCGTTTCCATTATTCTTATGTTTCGAGAAGAAGATATAATTTTGAATCAAGGCTTTATTAAGTATCACCTAAGAAGTTGCAGGGATGGTGCCATCTTCTGCTGCAAACATCGGCTCATAGACAGCTGATGTGGCCAGAGAAAGAAAAAGGTGAAAACCAGATGAACTAGTACAACATTGGCTATAAAAAAACAGGAAAGAAATTCAAGTAAAAAAATTCTTCCCTTTGATTCAATTTACATGAGCACTAGTATCATGCATTGCCCGCAAATATTATATTAGCTCAAGAGGAAAACACAGAAAAAAGATAAATGGAATGACATTGAAGTTAATATGAAAAATATGACAGTTAGAATCCTCATTCACTACTAACATCATATTGGCTATTGAAGTAAAAGATCAAGACTAGTGTATATTAATCGCTATTTTATGTAACATATAAACCCATATACAGGATAGAAATAACATAAAACACGTATTTTTCATCCTCGTATGTTCAAAGACAGAGCACACTTTTTATTCAGCAAACATAAAAAGCTTATAGTAGATCAACACAAACCATTGTTATGGACTAATGCTCCTTGAGAAAGTATTTATATAAGCATTCAATTCAATCTTACTGAAAAATGAAAGAGCTTGAAGAAAATGCTCACCACTTATATATCTAACCTAGTATTCATCAACATCGACCCCTGGAATAATGAACAAAAAACTAGATAACGTGTGCATAAACAAACGTATTATAAAGAACAAAGATTATTAAAAAATCGCGAAGTCAAAACTAAAAGCATAGCAAAATTAAAGATGGGCATGCTTGTTGCACTCCAGAGGGAGAGGCAGATGAAGCCAAAACGTATGAATACAGCCACCGAATTGACTAAACAAAATAATAACTCAAAGTTTAAACTCAAAACCACTAAGTCAAACACAAAGAAAACCTTCTACAATTGGAAAAAACTCAAGGTCAAGCTAGGTTTACCGGAATCCTTTCAGACCTTTCTTGAGGAAATCCGAGTCAACAAAAGAAGTAGACACTTGCTAGAGTAAAATTTGAACCAAAGTTGAGTGCATTTACCACAAACACAATCCTGTTAATTGAAAAAGAAAACCACAAAAGCATGGAATGAATATCAATGAAAATGCAAAAGGTCAAACAAAAAAACAACCCATTACTTGTAAAAATGTCAAAATCAATAAAGTAAAGGAAGACAATTACAAAAATGTTTGGGAAGCTACGCAAGAACAATCCCATTAAAAAGAGACAAATAAATTTAAAAAAGCACAAAGTCCAAACAAAGAGAGTGAAAAATTCAAAACTCGGTAGGAAGCTATAAGTGCCACAAACACAAGGAAAACCTTATGCTTTTGGAACCAAAGTTTGCGCAAAAATCCTCACCCTCTAGGCAGGTTTATGATGGGAATGAATATGGGATGACTTACTCATGAAGGAAAAGGAATTAAGGGTAAGATGGTCATTTAGCTTGTAACAATTCTTAAGGAAATCCGAGTCAACAGGGGATGTAGAGGCTTGGTATAAAAAAAATCGATGTTGGGTGCAACTATTTTAAAACAATCCCGTAATTTGAAGAAAACAAAATTAAATAAGCATTGAAGAGAAAATCTACAAGAATGGAAAACATCAAGAAAACAAATAACCCATTACTTTAAAAAATGTCAAAATTAAACAAATAACCCATTACATTTGCATTAATAACCATATTACAAAGAAAATGGTAAATTAGAAAATCACAAAGTCAAAACTAAGAGTGTAGCATACTTCAAAGGTAGGGTGCACCCAGGAAGGGGGTCATATGAAGCCAAAATGCATAAATACGACCACCAAACCAATCAAACAAAAGAACTCCAAGTTCAAACTCAAAAACTCAAATAAGTAGAGAAAGTAATGAGCAAAAAACTTGATAACATGTGCATAAACAATCTTATTGCATAGCAAAGAGGTCAAATAGAAAAAACCCAAAGTTTAAACAAAGAGCATAGCAAAATTCAAAAGATGGGAGGCCTTACAAACCAAAATGCATGAACCTGACCAGCAAACATATTAAGTATAACTTCAAGTTTAATGCAAAAGGTCAAAGCAGGTTTAAGGGAATCCCTTAGGACCGTTGTAGAGAAGATCGGAGTAAATGAAAGACGTAGATGCTTGTTAGAGTAAAGACCAAACTTAAGTTGATTGCATTTACCACAAGGAAAGACCCTATAATTGAAAATCAAAGATCACAAAAGCATGGGAAAAATCAACGAAAACACAAAAGGTCAAAAAAACAAACAACTCATTGTACAAAAGTGTCAAAATCAAATACGTAAAGAAAGTAAGTAACAAAAAAGTTTGGTAAACTATGCAAGAACTATCCCATATAAAAGGAAAAATTATAATCTTCAACATTTGGAACCAAACTCTAGGTAGCATCTCTAAGTGCCGCAAACACAATAAAAACCTTCTATTTTTGGAACCAAATTCTACCAAAAAAACCTCATGGTCAAGGCAGGTTTATCGGAATCATTTGGTCTCTCTTTAAAGGAAATTCGAGTTGAGAGAGGAAGTAGGGGCTTGCTACCAAAAACAGTCCCGTTATTTGAGGAAAACAAAATCAAATAACCAATTATTTAAAATGCATCAAAGAGAAAAATATGAAGTACTTTTGAGAGTTGATCACTCTAAGGGACTAAAATATTACAAGGACAGAGACCCGTTAATTGAAAATAAAAAATCACAAAATCATGGGAAATATCAACGAAAACACAAAAGGTCAAACAAACAACTCATTGTACAAAAGTGTCAAAATCAAATAAGTAAAAGAAAGTAAGTAACAAAAAAGTTTGGTAAACTATGCAAGAACTATCCCGTATAAAGGTAAAAAAGTTAATCTTCAACATTTAGAACCAAACTCTAGGTAGCATCTCTAAGTGCTGCAAACACAAAGAAAACCTTCTATTTATGGAACCAAATTCTACGTGAAAAACCTCACGATCAAGGCAGGTTTTATCGGAATCATTTGATCTCTCTTTAAAAGAAATTAGAGTTTACGGCGGAAGTAGAGGCTTGCTACCAAAAACAGTCCCGTTATTTGAAGAAAGCAAAATCAAACAACCAATTGTTTAAAGTGCATCAAAGAGAAAAATATAAATGTACTATAGAGGGTTGATCGCTCTAAGGGACTAAAAAATCACAAGAACAAAGACCCGTTAATTGAAAATAGAAAATCACAAAAGCATGGAAAATATCAACGAAAACACAACAGATCAAGGAAACAACAACTCATTGTACAAAAGTATCAAAATCACATAAGTAAAGAAATTAAGTAACGAAAAAGTTTGGTAAACTATGCAAGAACAATCCCATATATAAGAAAAAAAGATAATCTTCAACATTTGGAACCAAACTGTAGGTAGCATCTCTAAGTGCCGCAAACACAAAAAAAACCTTCAATTTTTGGGACCAAATTCTACCGGAAAAACCTCATGGTCAAGGCAGGTTTATCGGAATAATTTGATCTCTCTTTAAAAGAAATTCGAGTTACGGAGGAAGTAGAGGCTTGCTACCAAAAACAGTCCCGTTACTAGAAGAAAACAAAATCAAACAACCAATTGTTCAAAATGCATGAAAGAGAAAAATATAAATGTACTTTAGAGAGTTGATCGCTCATCGCTCTAAGGGACTAAAAAATCACAAGGAAAGAGACCTGTTAGTTGAAAATAAAAAATCACAAAAGCATGGGAAAAATCAACGAGAACACAAAAGTTAACGAAACAAACAACTCATTGTTCAAAAGTGTCAAAAATGAAAAAAGTAAAGAAAGTAAGTAACAAAGAAGTTTGGTAAACTATGCAAGAACAATCTCATATAAAAGAAAAAAAGATAATCTTCAACATTTGGAACCAAACTCTAGGTAGCCTCTTTAAGTTCCCCAAAAACAAACAAAACCTTCTATTTTTGGAACCAAATTCTACCTAAAAAACCTCATGGTCAAGGCAGGTTTAAAGGAATCATTTGGTCTCACTTTAAAAGAAATTCGGGTTGACGGAGGATGTATAGGCTCGCTACCAAAAACAGTCCCGTTATTTGAAGAGAACAAAATCAAACATCCAATTCTTTAAAATGTATCAAAGAGAAAAATACAAATGTACTTTTGAGGGTTGATTGCTCTAAGGGACTAAAAAATCCCAAGGATAGAGACCCGTTAATTGAAAATAAAAAATCACAAAAGCATGGGTAAAATCAATGAAAACACAAACGGTCAAGAAAACAAACAACTCATTGTACAAAAGTGTCAAAATCATATAACTAAAGAAACTAAGTAGCAAAAAAGTTTGGTAAACTATGCAAGAACTATCCCATATAAAGGTAAAAAGGTTAATCTTCAACATTTGGAATCAAACTCGAGGTAGCATCTCTAACTGCCGCAAACACAAAGAAAACCTTCAATTTTTGGAACCAAATTCTATCTGAAAAACCTCATGGTCAAGGCAGGTTTATCGGAATTATTTGGTCTCTCTTTAAAAGAAATTCGAGTTGACGGAAGAAGTAGAGGCTTGCTACCAAAAATAGTCCTGTTATTTGAAGAAAACAAAATCTAACAACCAATTATATAAAATGCATCAAAGAGAAAATATAATTGTAGTTTTGAGAGTGGATCGCTCTAAGGGTGCGTTTGGTACACTGGACAGGATGGGACAGGACAGGACAGAACAGACTTGTCCTATGTTTGGCAGGCATCTATGTGGGACACACCAGAACTAAGGGACTAAAAGATCACAAGGACAGATCCGTTAATTGAAAATAAAAAAACACAAAAGCATGGGAAAAATCAACAAAAACACAAAAGGTCAAGGAAACAAACAACTCATTGTACAAATGGGTCAAAATCAAATAAGCAAAGAAAGTAAGTAACAAAAAAGTTTGGTAAACTATGCAAGAACTATACCATATAAAAGGAAAAAAGATAATCTTCAACATTTGGACTCTAGGTAGCATCTCAATGTGCCGCAAACACAAAGAAAACATTATATTTTTGGAACCAAATTCTGCCTGAAAAACCTCATGGTCAAGGCAGGTTTATCGGAATCATTTGGTCTCTCTAAAAGAAATTCGAGTTGACGGAGGAAGTAGAGGCTTGCTACAAAAAACGGTCCCGTTATTTGTAGAAAACAAAATCAAACAACCAATTATTTAAAATGCATCAAAGAGAAAATATAAATGTACTTTTGAGGGTTGATCGCTCTAAGGGATTAAAAAATCACAAGGACGGGAACCCGTTAATTGAAAATAGAAAATCACAAAAGCATGGAAAAAATCAACAAAAACACAAAGGCCAAGAACACAAACAACTCATTTTACAAAAGCATGAAAATCGAATAAGTAAAAAAAGTAAGTAACAAAAATTTTTGGTAAACTATGCAAGAACACTCCCATATAAAAGGGAAAAAAAGTTAATCTTCAACGTTTGGAACCAAACTCTTGGTAGCATCTCTAAGTGCCACAAACACAAAGAAAACCTTCTATTTTTAGGACCAAATTCTACCTGAAAAACCTCATGGTCAAGGCAGGTTTATCAGAATCATTTGGTCTCTCTTTAAAAGAAATTCGAGTTGACGGAGGAAGTAGAGCATTGCTACCAAAAACAATACAGTTATTCGAAGAAAACAAAATCAAACAACCAATTATTTAAAATGCATCAAAGAGAAAATATAAATGTATTTTTGAGAGTTGATCGCTCTAAGGGACTAAAAAATCACAAAAGCATGGGAAAAATCAACGAAAATACAAAATGTCAAGAAAACAAACAAATCATTGTACAAGTGTCAAAATCAAATAAGGAAAGAAAGTAACAAAAAAGTTTTATAAACTATGCAAGAACAATCCCATATAAAAGAAAAAACATAATCTTCAACATTTGGAACAAACTCTAGGTAGCATCTCTAAGTGCCGCATACACAAAGAAAACCTTCTATTTTTGGAACCAAATTCTACCAGAAAACCTCTGGTCAAGGCATTGGAATCATTTGGTCTCTCTTTAAAAAAATTCGACTTGACGGAGGAAGTAGAGGCTTGCTACCAAAATCAATCCCATTATTTGAAGAAAACAAAATCAAACAACCAATTATTTAAAATGCATCAACGAGAAAATATAAATGTAGTTCTGGAGTTGATCGCTCAAAGGGACTAAAAAATCACAAGGACGGAGACCCGTTAATTGAAAGAAAAAAAATCACAAAAGCATGGTTAAAATCAATGAAAACACAAAAGGTGAAGAAAACAAACAACTCGTTGTACAAAAGTGTCAAAATCAAATAGGTAAAGAAAGTAACAAAAAAGTTTGGTAAATTATGCAAGAACGGTCCCATATAAAAGAAAAAAAAATGATAATCTTCAACATTTGGAAACAAATTCCCGGTAGCATCTCTAAGTGCCGCAAACACAAAGAAAGCCTTCAATTTTTGGGACCAAATTCTACCTCAAAAACCTCATGGTCAGGCAGGTTTATCGCAATCATTTGGTCTCTCTTTAAAGGAAATTTGAGTTGACCGAGGAAGTAGAGGCTCGCTACCAAAAACAATCCAGTTATTTGAAGAAAACAAAATCAAAGAATCAATTATTAAAATGCAGCAAAGAGAAAATATAAATGTAGTTTTGGGAGTTGATCGCTCTAAGGGACTGAAAAATCACAAAGACATGCCTGTTAATTCAAAATAGAAAATCACAAAAGCATGGAAAAAATCAACGAAAACACAAAAGGCCAAGAAAACAAACAACTCATTCTACAAAAGTATCAAAATCAAATAAGAAAAGAAATTAAGTAACAAAAAAGTTTGGTAAACTATGCAAGAACAGTCCCATATATAAAAAAAAGAAGATAATCTTCAATGTTTGGAACTTTAGGTAGCGTCTCTAAGTGCCGCAAACACAAAGAAAACCTTCAATTTTTGGGACCAAATTCTACGTGAAAACCCTCATGGTCAAGGCAGGTTTATCAGAATCATTTGGTCTCTCTTTAAAAGAAATTCGAGTTCACAGAGGAAGTAGAGGTTTGCTACCAAAAACAATCCAGTTATTCGGAAAAAAAAAAATCAAACAACCAATTATTTAAAATGCATCAAAGAGAAAATATAAATGTAGTTTTGAGAGTTGATCGCTCTAAGGGACTAAAAAATCACAAGGACAAACCCGTTAATTGAAAATAAAAAAATCGCAAAAGCATGGAAAAAATCAATGAAAACACAAAAGGCCAAGAAAACAAACAACTCAT
This sequence comes from Carthamus tinctorius, assembly GCA_001633085.1. NCBI lineage: Eukaryota > Viridiplantae > Streptophyta > Magnoliopsida > Asterales > Asteraceae > Carthamus > Carthamus tinctorius. The sequence continues at coordinate 14,190 of LUCG01292031.1, forward strand.
TGTACAAAAGTATGAAAACCAAATAAGTAAACAAAGTAAGTAACAAAAAAATTTGGTAAACTACACACGACCAGTCCCATATAAAAGAAAAAAAGATAATCTTCAACATTTGGAACCAAACTCTAGGTAGCGTCTCTAAGTGCCGCAAACACAAAGAAAACCTTCTATTTTTGGAACCAAATTCTACCTAAAAACCCTCATGGTCAAGGTAGGTTTATAGGAATCATTTGGTCTCTCTCTAAAAGAAATTCGAGTTGGCGGAGGAAGTAGAGCCTTGCTAGCAAAAACAATCCTGTTATTTGAAGAAAACAAAATCAAACAACAATTATTTAAAATGCATCAAAGAGAATATACAAATGTAGTTTTGGGTGTTGATTGCTCTAAGGGACTGAAAAATCACAATGACAGACCTGTTAATTGAAAATAAAAAATCACAAAAGCATGGAAAAAATCAACAAAAACACAAAAGGCCAAGAAAACAAACAACTCATTGTACAAAAGTATGAAAATCAAATAAGTAAAGAAATTAAGTAACAAAAAATTTTGGTAAACTATGCAAGAACACTCCCATATAAAAGGGAAAAAAACATAATCTTCAATGTTTGGAACCAAACTCTTGGTAGCATCTCTAAGTGCCACAAACACAAAGAAAACCTTCAATTTTTGGAACCAAATTCTATCTGAAAAACATTATGGTCAAGGCAGGTTTATGAGAATTATTTGGTCTCTCTTTAAAAGAAATTCGAGTTGCGGAAGAAGTAGAGGCTTGCTACCAAAAACAATCCCATTACTTGAAGAAAACAAAATCTAACAACCAATTATATAAAAGGCATCAAAGATAAAATATAATTGTAGTTTGGGAGTGGATCGCTTTAAGGGACTAAAACATCACAAGGACAGACTTGTTAATTCAAAATAAAAAATCACAAAAGCATGGGAGAAATCAACGAAAACACAAAAGGCCAAGAAAACAAACAACTCATTGTACAACAGTATGAAAATCAAATAAGTAAAGAAAGTAAGTAACAAAAAAATTTGGTAAACTATGCAAGAACACTCCCATATAAAAGGAAAAAAGACAATCTTCAACGTTTGGAACCAAACTCTTGGTAGCATCTCTAAGTGCCACAAACACTAAGAAGATCTTCTATTTTTGGAACCAAATTCTACCTGAAAAACCTCACGGTCAAGGCAGGTTTATCGAAATCATTTGGTCTCTCTTTAAAAGAAATTCGAGTTGACGGAGGAAGTAGAGGCTTGCTACCAAAAACAGTCCCGTTATTTGAAGAAAACAAAATCAAACAAACAATTATTTAAAATGCATCAAAGATAAAATATCAATTTAGATAGTTGATCGCTCTAAGGGACTAATTTAGAACCCTCGATTCTTTTACTATCCTCCCCAAAATCTGCAAACCCAAGTACACCAAGAGATGTCCATATAAGTACCATCACCAGGTAATAAAAACAGCTGATAAGGGCAAAAAGAGAGAATTCCAATACAACACTTTTCACACAAATAACCATACCACATTGAAAAACTTAGCTAAATACTTTATGGATACTTCTAGAAGTATTACTCAATTCTAGTAAACAAGAGATTTAGAATATGATATAATAGTGACACAAGTTTCACATCATTGTCTTTAGGGACATCCCATTCAAAGATAACTACCCATCATAAAATAAAGTGCACCTAAAACATCATTGTGTGGCAAAACTCAAAACAGTGATCAAAGTTATGGCAAGTGCAAAAGTCTAAAAAGAATTCGATGACATAAGAAACTCATGAGCCCTGTAGAGCAACTGCTTGCTCCACTTTAACCAACAAATAAAGAAAAGAAGATTAGGAATAGAGAGGGAAAATATTTGGGGACACATTCACTGTTTCCAGCAACCATGTTCGATAACTCAATCAAAGTTGGTGGATGTAACCAATGGTTCTTGTGAATAGAAGAAAATATACGAAACCATCAATAACACAATCAAAGCTGTAGCATCTTGACTATGTTCTTTCTTAGAAGTAGACTTAAATTTCAATGTTTTGGTTTAGTTTAGTCCAGGCAGGTTAAGATAACTAACTTGCAAGACAACTATGAAAGAGGGCAAATACATACGACGGAATATAAACACATTAAACAATGAAAGCTAAACAAGAAAAGAGGAAGAATAAAAATATAACGATTGCACGAATTACAAACCGTTAAAGTCTGAATGATCACCATCTTGAACAGCCATCCTCTTCTATGCAATTTATACTCCCCACTGCATAGAAACAAACTAAATGAAGAAGAATTTTCAGAATCTCATACGTGAAATTCTTGAAAGAATGGGGAGAAATCTTCACCTAATTCTCAGATCTTGATACGTCTACCGGTTTCATAGTCCCAGATACGAACTATTCCGTCATATGAACCTGCGTTGATGACAGAAAACATGAACTACATATGAAATCATCAACAAAATCAAATTGCTCGAATGAGGAATGACAATAAGTTTATAGATCGAAAGCAAATACCAATCATGTTACATATGAAATTAAACCCTGGAAGTAGTGAAAAGAACCTGGTGATCGATGAGATATTATTTGGGGTAACCAACAAAAACCCTAAAATTGGCATAAACTTTGATTTTGGAAGAAGGTATGAAGTGACTTGATTACGATGAGATATAAATACCCTTGGTAGGCCCAGGGTATTTTCGTCTGAAAATAAAATATTTGATATAATATTCGACCGTTGTGGGCTTCAATTTGATTTTATTTTTGTTTTTATTTTATTTTTGAAAGTTGTTAACATAAAAACTTGCATTCCCAAATACATAATGAATTTCATTTATCAAGTCAATTATTTTATATTATTTTTATTAAAAAAAACATTAATAAACGACAATTGATAGATCTTGTTAATTGTGTATAAAATATATTATTTACTCTAGGTTTAATAATATTTTTATTATCTACTCTAGGTTTAATAATATTTTTTTATAAAGATAATAATTAAGTATTTTATTAGAATTCAATTAATATTTTTATCATATTTAGATTTTTATATATAAAATGAGATTTTATTATGTATTTGATTATATTTATCCGTAAGTTATATAAATTCAAATATGCAATTTTTTAAATTTATATTTATAATATATCTACTTGTTATCTTGAATTTTTAAGTAATATGCATAAACGGATAACATATGCCTGCATAAAAATGTTTTTTTAGAAGTCTTTTTTCAAATGTTTTATAATATAATAGTCTCAGTTAATATGTGACAACGGTGGAAATGTGTGTGTAATCCATGTATGTGAGGTCTGATACAGATGGTTATGGAATATTATGTTAGACCAACGATCATTTAATTTAAATACTGCTTATTTTTAGAAATATACGGATAATATATTTCGATAAAAATAAGTGTTTTTTCGTAGTGTTTATCTTGTATGTATTATGTTTATATTCAGTTAATTATATAAACACAATATAAATATAAAGCTCCAATAATAAGTAGTATTTGTGCCCAATCAAATTATAATCTTAAATTTAAATAATTTGCATTAATTTAGCACAAATTTTGATGTATTGTTTTGGGTTTTTCTTGGGGGAAAGATAAATACACCTGGATTTTTACTTAATGCACTCAAAAAGTCAAAGAGCAATGATTTTTTTTTCGTTTTTTTGTTGTTTTTTGTTTTCTAGTTGT
>LUCG01292045.1:0-14817 GCA_001633085.1 Carthamus tinctorius
AGCTATCAGCTAGCTTATCAGCTACCAGCTAGCTTATCAGCTAGTTTGCCAAACATAGCCTTAGTGGTGTGTGTTGAACATTCAAAAAACTGAAAATAAATTTCTTACCCCATTTTAAATGAATTGAACTAATTAATGTAACTGTCAGTTCAATGAATTTTGGTTTTCGTTATTGCCTATATTTAAGTCGAAGTAAACATAATATAATAAAAATACGGATCATATTGCTTATTTAAAATGTTTATTGACTTATTATGGTATGGTTATAGTAATAAAGATGTTTTATTAGAAAGAAAAAGTTTATGAAACCATTTACAATCTTTGAGTATATTGATATATTATGAAACCATTTACAATTCCCATCTCCTTGGTTTCGGCGAGACATTAACATTAACGTCTAAATGGATCCACGTTAAAATGAGATCTACTAGTTATACAAGTTAATCAAATTGGTATTTTAATCATTTCTTTTTCACTTTTACCAGAAAATCATTAGGTTTGCAAAATTTAAGCCTATTTTTTACGAACCTGGCTAAAAAACCATAAAAAAATTGAATTTGGTCAATTTCCTCTTAGAAGAAAGAAAATTTACGAACCTAAGCCCGTAAAAAACGAACCCAGATATAATTCTGCTTTTTATTCCGAATCTTATCTTTTTTTGTGTTTTTTAAGTAGGTCTGTAAAAAAACGAACCTATAGCTTATTAGCTTATGTACATAGTGATATTTTGATAAAATAAAATGCAAGAAAGGAATAAAAGACGAATTAGTTTGACTAGCTTGACCAGGTAATTTCACACCGAATGTACCCTTCTAAACACAACCGATCAAATCTTTTCAATGTTAACTTCATGAACCTTTGCCCATCTACTCCTCATAAGAAAAATGATGATTTCTTCATAAAAAAATGATGATTAAATTCATCAAGAACACACACTGCCATAGTGAAATCGATCTTTGTATATGCAAGGTGGGTTATTTAAAGCATCCAATGCACAAACACACACACTTGTTAAAGTTGATTGTGTTATGCAAGGTGGGTTATCAAAAATTCAAAATGATCTTTTATACTTACACATATAATGTATGTATGTGTAATTGTGTGAATATATGTATGTATGCTTTCTATGTGTATGTGTGTGGAGGGTTAGTTTCAAGGGAAAACTGTACAAAAATGAAAAACTGAAAACACCCTTGTAACCATTTATCTACACGTGACGGTATGCACATGTGTATGTAAGTAATTTGTAAGTAACTTTTCCGGTATGCACACATGCCAACATGCATAGAAAGTAGGAAACGTTTTTAATTACTTATATGAGCATATGGATAGCACATACATGAGTACTGTTATTAGAGTGTTCCTCAGGTATGTACATATGTATATGCATATGTTATTTTGTAGCATTATGCTCTTGAAGTATGTTCTTGGTTACAAGGTTTTTTTCGATATAGTAACTACTTTGATCATTGACAAAAACTAGTATTTTTTTAAAATAATTTTATCGGTGATTATTTATTTTGTGGAAATAAGGAGTTTGATGATGCCACTCTGAGAGATTACTAAGAGCTAGAAATTTATGGTTTTGATTCTATAAATGAACCAAAAAGCAGATCGGGTTTTAACCGGTCCCGATTATAATTGTTTCATTGATTTGTTCAAATACCCCAATCGGTCGTAATCGACACATATGTAACTGGTCCTTCACCGGGCCTTGCATAACGATTAGCCATCTCCATTCTTATCTAAACCTATATGTAGAGATGTTCAAAAAGTCGGTTAAGCGGCCAACTTAGCCGAGAAAAACCCGGGAAAAAAATCAAACTAAGGTAATTCTTCATAAAAGATTTAGAGTAAACCGAATCGGTAAATGTCGTGTGGAGTTAAAGTCGTTTATTACATGGATCACTTATCAAACGAATGTTTATAGGGTTATCTTTCTACATACCCACCTAGGGCCATGATGACATGTAAAATCTCTGCATTTATTGTATTTATTTAACTGCAGAAAAGCTGACTCCCCCATCAGGGGGGATTATTGGTTCTGCCCATTTCGATAATGCGGCGCTCATGGTTTCTATTTTTGCGAATGGAATGCTATTACATGTCAAAAAGAATCCGTTCATCATCATTTCCCTAGGGGGATCTAGTGTCATCCTATAGGCATACTTAATATAAAGTGTTTAGACCATCTCTAATAGTATTGAACCGATCAACACGAATGTAGTAAAATCAAATTAGAGAAGGAGCACCTTCAATTCTAATCAGTTCAATACTAGTAGTGATGGTCTATCCACTTTGGATTGACTACACCCATAGGATAGCACCAGATCCTCCCCTCCACCCGGGAGAGAATGGTGAAGGGATTCTAAATGACGTGTTCCACTGTTTCATTCACCGAGATAGAGAACATGACCGTTACGTCTACGAAATGGACATGGCCAATAATCTGGATCCTGATAGGATGAGAGTGAGTTTTTCCGCATGTGAACAAATACAATAAATGTAGAAATTTTACATGTCATTTGTGGTCCTGGGTGGGTATGTAGAAAGATAACCCTACAAACATTGGTTTGATATGTGATCCATGTGATAAATGACTTTTACTCCACAGTCCACACAACATTTATAGATTTTCAGCTTACGCTAAATTTTTTACGTCGGATTACCTTAGGTTGACTTTTTTCCCAGGTTTTCCTCAATTAAGTTGGCCGTTTTATCTGTTTTTTGAACATCCCCTACATATAGGTTTAGATAAGAGTAGAAATGGATAACTGGCCCGGTTATGGCCCGCAACCATTGGTGAACCGGTTACGCAAGGCCGAGTGAAGGACTGGTTACATGTCCATCGGTTACGAAGTGGTTGGGGTATTCGGATAAATCAATGAACCGGCTATAATAGGGCCGAAGCGGTTTCTATTAATTCAAAATTTTGTTTGAGTTGTTTTATCGAATTTTTTTTAATTGAGCTTCTAAAAGCCGGTTTTCAAAATAGAAACGGAAACAAAGTATGTAGCGTTTGGTATTTTCAGTGCTTCTTGAGTAAAGATTTAATGACAATTTAATATTTACTTTCTGAGTTAAGTTAAACATTATGATTATTCTTAAACTGAAAATATATTTTCTTATAATGTATGTTTTATAGGTATTTGATTATATTTTTTAATATATTTGGACGCGTTAGCTAGGTAGCGAGAGTGAAAGAACACCGGTCACAATATAAGTGTCTCGTTTCCGTATCAGAATCAAACTTTTCTCGAGTAATTTGAGCTTCACCAAGTTAGTCTTTATCAGGTTCAAACTTGATATGGAGAAACTTCACACGTGAATCAAGTCAAATTTTATTGATGTCAAAATTGAACTCGAGTATAAACACGAGCTCGGAACATAAAAACAATCGAGTTTGAATTTTTATAAGCTCGAAACATAAAACAATCGAGTTTAAATTTTTATAAATATTTGAATTGACGTTTTTGACCCCTACATAGGTGTTAATTCTTGGTGTGCATTTAAATTCGAATTTTGGTGTATATTTTGCATATAATTTATGAGGGTGGTGGTGGGAATGCAAGAGAGCTTATAATAGCAATATTTTTTGCATTAATACAACACAAAGTTTAGATTATCTTTTATAATCTTTTTTGGTATTTTGGTTGTTAATTAAGTCTTTGAGTATGTTCTATTTGCAAAGGAACAGAAGCAAGCGGATGTGAATATATCTCTATTGCTGTTGGTGTTGCTATGCAATGTAATGTCGTTGTTATATAAACACGCCACTGCAATTGATGATGTGTTGAGTACTACGAAAGCGGCGTTAAACTTGTCGAGAGTTTGTTCTATTATCATGATATGACAAGAAACTAAGAACTCAATGAAAATGAAATAAGGATAAGGAAAGTAACTAGTGATTAGTAATTCATATAATTGGAGGAACAAAACCGAAGGATTAGCAAAAAGGCTGTTAACACCCGAATATCCCAACAGAAAGGTAATTTCTCACACGTCTAATACTAACTCTTTTATTTATAGTCTTCTCTCACTGGTAACCAACTGAATCTATCACAACCGTGTCGTCTATCCTCTCTCTTGTATTGTTGAGCTTTCTTCCCGAATTGGGTTTGTATTCCGTATCAAATTGTCATTTAGTTATTTAAAAGTGTGATAATCACATGTCTTTTTCATATTATGAACAACAATATATTGCTTTCTAGCGAGAGCGTGAAAATGTTAGAAAGATGAAAACAAAGAAGGAAAAGGATACCAGCTTGTTCTTGAATGCAAAGATGACGGCTCCAGCATGCTCGACTGCATTTCCTACAATCAGTAGCAAGATGATGCTAATGGAACTTAATGGCATTCCCAATGAACTTGAGGTCGGCTTCAGGTTAAACAAAATCATTTACACATAAAATTAGCCAAAGTGATAGAGGGGTTGAGATTAATATGGGAAGCGTAATTCACTAGAATGAGATGCATCCCCTTCTAAAGCGCAATCCATAACTAAATGACAATTTGATTGGGAATGGCCTAATAGCACAAGCCCAATTCTGGAAGAAAGCCCAACAACATAACAGAGAGGATGAGTGCACGGCTGTGATAGATTTAGTTGGTTAGTAGTGAAAGAAGACTATAAATAAAGAGTGTTGGATAGTATTAGACGCGTGTGAGAAATTACCTTTCTCTTGGGATGTTTTGGTATTGGATAGTATTAGACATTTAGACTAGTGTGAGAAATTACCTTTCCCTTGGATGTTTGGCTGTTAGCAGCTTGGGCAGTAGGCTACCAATCCTTTGTATCCTTTGATTTTGTTCCTCTAATCGTATGAATTACTAATCACTAGTTATTTTCCTTGTCCTTATTTCATTTCCATTGAACTCTTAGTTTCGATTCCTGTCATAATTTTACCCTTGATAATTCTTCATCTCATTATTAAGAGTATAATCTTAAGTAGGTACTTACTTTTGAAACCGAAACCCACAAACTAAAGTAGATATATGGACACTTAATGGAATAAATAAACTGCAAATCTTGTGAACGCAAGATATAACTTTAGACGTGCCACTTGGTTCCACAACTCAAATTGTTGTTTTTGTGGTGAGCGTTTTGTTTTTCATCCTTTAACTCCGTCTAAAAGAATAAAGAGTAGAACAGTTACTGGTATCAAACTATCACTGACCTCACAATGTGAAACTTTTTAGGTGTATCTCTTGTTTCATAGATACATAAAAGATGTTCACATTATCATACAAACATTTTTATGGGTCCTCAAATGAAGACCCCTATATATGTGTGTGTGTGTGTGTGTGAGAGAGAGAGAGAGAGAGAGATAGAGAGAGANAAGCTTCGTCCATGTACAAAAATCACATGTAATTTTACACTGACTGAGAAAAAATGAACATAGGCGACTTTGGCCGTGACAAAGTCGCATGAATAATATATGATTTTGTACATTGACAAAGTTTCTCTTGTTTTCTTCAATGGTTAGCTTTCTTGTATGCACCCGCTCATATGTGGTGTGTGTGTACAATGAATGAACTTAAACAAACAAAACTACACTACCCGGGTTCGATTCTAGGGGATGACAGGATGTCTTTACCCGTGCTTGCTTATGAGGTATGGCAAGTAGGGTTCACAATATGTGGACCACGGGGCCATAGGTTCCCGCTAATAAACCTTTTTTTTACACTAACATATATGAATAAATGAGACTATTGTTTATTTGTCATTTAACTGAACGAATCAAAAATCTTGTTCAAATTCATTCATTTATCAAACAAACAAACACAAGGGTACGTCCTTACGAAAAGTTTGTCGTATATTCAGTTTCATTTACAGCCTGTAACTAAATTGTAGAAAATTTTAGTTTTTGTTCCTTGTTTGTTTTGGTAGACCATGAGGGCAAAACATTGAACACAAGATTTCAATAATCAAACCGACAAATCTCCTCATCTTGAAGGGCGTGCATCTGTTGTCTGTTGATGTAGAATGGTCGAATTTGTCATATGAAATGTTAATTTCCAGATATTATCTCGTGCAATGTGAAAGGTCAGAAACTTAGCTTTAATACTATGTGTAACATAAGAAGGGAACCCTTATGTTCTATTTATACAAAAAAATATAAGGGTACATAGAGCTTACAAATTTACATAAATACCCATACACCAACACTATTATGTTGGAGGATGAATCTACAAGCATGAAGATCAGGATGAGGATGAGGATGAGGATGAGGATGCATTTGTTATTCTTTAAAAGGGGTTAACCGAAAGTCTCGTTTGGTTAAATAATTGTGTACCGTACAAGCTCTAATGCTGCAGAGATGGTCCTTTGCATCCACTTTCTTTGTTGTTAGTATAGTGAACCAAAAGACCAACCAACGGTTGTTTTCATACAAAATGTCAAGTAACGGTTAGAAAAAGTGATTCTTAGTTTCTTTTTATTTTTCGGGTGTAGATGTGTAAGTTATGAATGTGTGATAATTAAAGGCGTTAGTTTCTATTACGAATTAGTCTGTATTTTATTTTGGTTATTTTTAGGTAATTTGTGTTTACATTGTGTATTTTTATTTAACTTTCTAATTACGAAAGAAAATTATAAAATTGTTCGCTTGAGAAAGTTTGATAATTTGAAATCGATGTTCAACAATTAAGAGCCATGACTAAACCAAAGCGTTTTTTAATGCATAATTTATGAGGGTAAATTTCCAATTCATAAATAATATTATTAATAAAAATATATACATTTATTATTAGTCAATAATACTAAACATCTTAAATTATGTTATATCTTAAAACTAGCAAATAAGATAGTAAAGATGTAAAATGAAAATCAACTATCACATTATAAAAATCCACAGGCTTACGTGGCATGACACAAACCTGGTTTTTTTTAAACAACAAGTAAACACACACACACACACACACACGTTCTTGGGGTATCCGAGATCTAAGGGCACCCGACTAATTCCCGTCGGTCACGACCCAACCCAATTAAAGGTACCACTATGTGGCAGACCCATGATCGTGGATATCGCCACATGCTCTCCACGTGATTTGAACCCAAGTAGTTAAGAATACCATCTACCGACTCCACAAGATATTACCTTATCAACGGGGTAGACATGTTTTGATGACGCAAACCTGATGTCATCGCGTACCATGGCTACGACAGTAGTTGGCGATTTTCGAATAGTGTTTGAAACAAATGCCTATATAACAATTATAGTTTAAAGATTATATTGAAATCATATCAAAATACACAAAGTTCTTGAAGCTGTGGATCCATAACCAGACAATATTTACAAATTAATATGCATTTTTAAAAGTTATTGGTTTTTGAAGATAAAGTTTTCCATTTTTGGCTAATCTTGGAATATTAAGAGCATCCGGAATAGGTTTTTGAAAAAAATAAGAAAGGAATAATTAAAGTCTAAAATTTCTACAAATGATTTTATTAAATTATAATAGATTTTTTATTTTAAAATCTATATCATTACTTATATTATTTAATTATTATATATATTTAATATAATAATATTTTTCTCTTATTAACATTTCATTTCAAAATTTTCTATCCATCGAGTATAATAAAAAATTATTTTTCTTTAATGGTAATTATTTTTGAAGATATATGTAAATTTCAAGAAATTTACACTTTTATGCTTTCTGCTTTCTTCATTTTGAAGAATTTATTAGAGCAAAAAATATCCAAAATTCCTATTTTCTCCATTCACTTGCCATATTTTTCTTTTATCACATCGTTGTCATCTCAACAAAGTAAGAATCTCAATGAAACTCCAAAATGGACGTTCTTACAAAAACCTTATTTTCTCTTTTTATATTATGGTATATAATTTATCTATAATTATTAATATATGATTTGTTAATTAATTTTAATTTACATATATAATAATATTTTTTTTAAAGTCTAAAGATACTAATTTAATGAGATAATTAAAAATAAACTTATTAAAACAAAACGCAAAATTTATTAAAATTTACAAGAAACAAAAAATGAAAACAAAATTAAAATAAAATCAAAATAAATTATAATAACTTAATTTTTTGGTTTCAATTTTAACCTATATTATTTTATAGATTTATTAGAAGAATATAAAATGGTTAAAAATAAATAAAATAATAACATCAAAGGAAAATATACAAGAAATCAAGTTCTTGTTTAAACACCTGAATTTTATTAAGAACTTGTGATTTAACAAGAACCTCTATCTCATAATGAAGGTTTTTGTATAAACCCCCAAGAAGAATCTCAACCGAAATTTCCATTCTGGATGCTCTTAGAGCATCTTTAACAGTTTCTCTCAAATTGGGACCTAATAGTCAAAATTTCTAAAAAGATTTATATTGAGCTTTAGTAGATTTTTTATTTTAGAGATTTCAACATTTCTTATATTATTAAAATATTTTTAAATTTATCATTCATATGTATTTTTAAAAAATTATAGAAAATAATAGTAATTTAACCTCATCGTTGAAAATGAATAAAATGTAATTTCTTTTCCATAAATCAAGTTTTAAAGAGTTCTCAAAATTTTAAATATTTTCTAGTTTTATCTATTTTAAAAAACTATATAGAAAATATGCTCAAGCAATTTAAATAACAAAATTCTCATTTTCTCTATTTTAGAGAAGTTATTAGAACATTTTCAACATATTATTCAAAAAAATTTCAAGACAAAGAACACAAAGTCAACATGGAGAAATCCAGAAATAAAATATTCAGTTGAAAAAAATATATTTTATTATATATTTATAATATTTAAAATAATATAAGTAATAATATTATCTACAAAATAAAAATTTATTAAAAAGTTTAAAATTACAATTTTTAATAAAGATTTTGGAATTTAATTCTTTATTTTTTATAATATCCTATCCAATATCCATATATAAAAAGATGGATGCCCAATCCGTTAAGACCACAGTGCTTAATGGCGGCAGCCAAAGTGAAATCCATCTTTGTATACCCGATTAAATCGTGCAGGGGTATCTCCCTTTCAGAAGCACCCATCTCTTCCACTGGTCAGAATCGCCTTCCTAATTTCATATCATTTTTGCCCTATTTTCTACCCAATTGGTACTAATTTATGTGTCTAACATGAACTTTTTTTCCATTGAATTTGTTAAATTGTACATTCAAATCAAAATTAGGGCTTAAAGATTACCCTAGCTAGATTTTGGAAGACTGGATTTTGGGATTGGCATTACTCCATTTATGTTCAAGTAATGGGTTTGAGTTTGTTATCATTGAAATTTGAATGTTGTTCTATGTTTAAGTTTTCTTAGTTTCTTGTGTTTTCACTTGGTTGGTGGTTATAATGCTTCAAAATACCACAGATGTCAGTATAAGATGTTGAAATAATTTGATTTGGATTAGAAATTTTAACCCAAAGAAAATAAAGTTTGAATCTTTATCCAACAAAAGAATAAAGATTTGAGCTTTATATGTATAAAGATGACTGATTAAATCAAAAGATTGACTTTTTTCATTAGTTTCACTCAAAACAATAAGATAAGCACTTGGCATGTGAGTAAGTGAAAAAGATTGAGCTTAGAAGAGAAAGTAGCTATAGAATGTATTAAGTGGTGAAGGTGCTAAAAGATCGAGTTCGTTATCAGATTCTCCATAAGTTTTAGCGAGCGATTTATTTGTTTTTACAAGTTTCTTCGAGGTATGAAACATGGATTCAGTCATTAGATATTCACTGAATTTTTTTTAGCATTATAAGTAGAAAGAATACTTTGACCATTATGATTTTACAGACTTATGCATTCCTATGAATAGATTTTATATCTCATTTTAGCCTTTGCATTAACTCTTTGAGATTTTTTTTTACCATATCCATCCTTACTTTTTAGATATAAGTTATTCTTTGCTTAGTTTGATCTTTGTCAATTTTGTCTCTTAAAGCTTATTGCCAAATAAGAATGCCTCACCTAGCCTTATCTTCTCCTTCATTGCTCTTTGAAAGAACACATTGAAGGCAAAGGGCAAGTGAAATGAAATGTTAAACCTAAGTTGGGAAGACACCACTTTCTACCAAACTTGGTACCAGATGATGGTTTAGGGTTGTCCTTATTTTGTAATATCACAATTAATCTCTAGAATCTTTTTATTTAAATGGAGTTATAACATCAAGTTTATGGGTTCAAAATAAGGGCTATGAGAGATGCATGAGCTTTCATGATTCTTTGTAAAAGGGGTGATATATGAGCTTTCATGATTCTTTAAGCTAGTTATTGGGATAAAGCATAAAGCTTTTGTTTTGGTCTCCACTTGCTTCCTTTGTGTGCCGCTTTTGGTTGTTCGTTCTTCTCTTGGTTGCCGTTTCTTTTGATCTTCACTCTTGCTGTCATGTACCGATTTGATTGGTACTGGCTCTCGTTACTTTGTATCATTAAATTATTTTTAATGGTCTTCACTCCTGCTACCTTGTACCATCTAGAAAGTAGGTAGGAAGTATATAGTTGATAAAAGATGTAAAATGTGGACCTTGTTACCAAATCCCCCCTTTGTGTCTGTGTGTCTATATATACATAGGGGACTAATCAAATGAGAACCTCAAAAAGGTTGAGAACCACTGGATTGTGTGTTGTTTGACATTGTGAAACACATAGTGTTGTTTCACATTATAAAACAAAAAAGTACACCTAAAAAGTTTCACAGTGAGTACATGTGCAACAAATACTTTGCGATACTAACATGTGTGAAACGATAACTTAAGTTCTAGTATTAGATGAAAAACAAAACATGTGAAATAATACACTGCGAAACTAATATATGTGAAACAATACCTTGAAATTCTATTATTGGATGACGTGGAACAATATATTGATTACCCTTACATTCCAGTCTCACATGATTACCCCTATATATATATGTTCATATATGTATATATGTATGTGCATATGTTATTTTGTTGCATTATGCTCTTGAAGGGGAATCATTTATAGGGTTGGGTTCTGGTGAGAATAGAAGTTATGGTGAGAAGGGTAAGTAGGGACCTCACCCTTGGATCAATCTTAATTGAAGATCAACACTAATGAGATGAACCTGATCAATTCCCATGAGAAGCGCAATTCATGGGTGGGGGTGAGATTAAAAGTAATCAAGGGTCCAGATTCCTTGTTAAGCTTCCCACCTTTAACTCTTTTTTCTCAAACAGTTCTTCGTCATCATTTGTAATGGGCTATTTGTAAGCAATGTCGATTTTGAGGTAACAAGGAGTTTGATGATGCCATTATGAAATTACTACGAGTTAGAAATTTGTTGTTTTGACTATGCAAATGAACAAGGATATATTGTTGTTCTCTTTCCTTATTACTCGTATAATATAGGACATGATATGCCAAAAAGCTCCTTAACTTTCTATCTGTATTGTTAATACTCAATTTAAACAGGGTTTAGATGGGATAGACAATGGATGGTCGTGAATTCCCAAGGAAGAGCTTGTACTCAACGAGTGGATCCAAAGTTAGCTCTAGTTGAGGTAGAGCTACCTAAAGATGCAATATCATTGGCTTGGAAGCCAAACAAGAGCTCCTATCTCGGTAAATAACTATCTCTTGTTTTCATTCTTATCTTTCCACCATTTGTATTTCATTAGATTTTTAGTGTAATGAATTTAAAGTGTATTATGAATAAAATAATACCCATGAATATACTAGGGGTGTAAATGAGTCGAGCTGAGTTGAGTAGCAATGTATTTGAGCCTGGCTCGAAAAATATCATCTTGCTCGAGTAGCTCGTTAAAAGCCCGACTCGTTTGCGCACATGCTATATAGTATACACTACAAAACAAATGACAAATCACTCGGGGAAATTTCCGTTGGTGATTACCGACAGATAACCCACAAAATACCAATGCTACCGATGAATCAGATGTTTTTCAACGAAATAAATAAATAAATCAGGGCCCTAAGAATCCAATGTTTTTCTCGTTGTACCTTGCCTTCTCCTGAGTCTTGAGAAGTCTTCGGAGTTTGGCCATGGCCACACGTCGTTCAAGTTTATTATAGTCAACATCATACAAATTCCGATCTTTGACCTCCCTCTTTGTCTCATATTCACATAATAGTCCTCAAACACAACCGTCTGATTTGCCTATCGTCCTTCTAAAAGGTAAACGTACTTGGTGAAGCAATGAGGAGGGTATGTGAGTATTTTAATGTACACGACCACGTGTTGCTATAATAGAGGAGGTGAAGGCTCTTGATCATATTGTCTTTTGGACATCGGTAGATTTGCACCCAAAAAACGGTAATCAAACCAAAGGGTCATTGCCTAGCAGTATCCAGGGTTACAGGGAGATCCCAACCTCCATGATGTCGAAGGTTCAAACCAAAGGGTGTGTGGGTATTTTGATGTACACAACAATGTCGTTTGGATAGTATACCTATATTTTCACTGATGGCCTTCGTTGGAATATTTTGTTTTTTGAGTATGGTGATAATGACTTGTGATTGCATGTACAGTTTTTTACAATCATATAGTAGTTTAGTGTTGAACTTATTGATTACAATGTAAAACTTAGTGATAAGAGCACCCGGGATGGATGAGTTGAAGATCTCATTGTGTAAACCGCCTCAAACATGTGACGGTGTCTCGGTTTGGGAATGGTCCGGATCGGCTTTGGACGAGGGAGATGAAGCCTCCAAATGGTTCACAAGTTATCTTGGCAAGCCCAGTCGCTTAGTGCGTTTTAATGAAGGTAATCCCATTTGTGTTCGTTTTAATTTGTAGAAGATGTTTTCCTATTTTAGATGAATATGATAATCATAAAAACGGGCTAAGGCTATAGGTACCTTATTTTTTGAGCTTATTGGAAAAGTCTCGTATGGTTAGCCAATAGCCATAAGCTATTTTTTGAAAAGCTACTTTAAGTAGCGTTCAACAAGCTCCAGGGATTTCTTCCAATTATGCCCCTCGTATTTTATAAAAAAAAAAATTCAACATATTTTTTTAGGTCATTTTACATTTATCATCTAGCTTATCAGCTAGTTCTTACCAAACATTAATAGTAGCTTATTAGCCAACTTTTCGTTAACATAGCCTTAGGGCCTGTTTGTTAGCAGCTTAATGGGACTCGTAACTTTTTTGGTCAGCTATACATGACTCTCTAGTGGTTGCTTACTAAGCTTAATGGGACTCACAACTTAATCGGTTAGTTATACATGACTCATTGGTAGTGGCTTAATGATATGGAAAGTAGCTTATTCAGTAAGCTTTATGCAGAAAGCCAAGTTGGTTTTTCCAAACTAGTCTCTCCCAATTAAAAAACACACTCCTTCCGTCTATGAAACAACCCTCCCAATCCATACCGTCTGATTAATCTACACACACAACTTGATCCAGACAGGACTTAATGGAAAACCAACCAAACAACACCTTAGTGGCTTTTCTTCCTTTTTCCATAAAAACTTAAAAATCAACTTTGATGTTCGTACAGAGTCGGAGACTAGACCCGTGGACCACAATTATGCTCCTGGATTCCGAGTTATGTTTTCTGATGGATACCCATTCCTTTTAGCGTCTCAGGTCGGTTTTTAGTTTAATTTTGTATGAATTGTAACAATAAGTTGGATCTTTAATTTATAAAATGCATTTTTGGCAGGGATCTTTAGATGCATTGAATGAGCTTCTCGAGGAACCTGTACCAATAAATCGATTCAGACCAAAGTATGTATTTTACTATAAGTTTTTCATCATTAAAGACTTGCATATAGGTATTTATAAAGATTTCCTGTTCTTTAATGTGCAAAAGTTTGTTAATTTATAAAAGATTTTGTGCTTATAGTTCATTTTTGTTTGTGTTTCTGGAAATAAAACAATCCTCGGTTTTCTTTTTTTGTTTCGTAGAGTGAACTTCACTTGTATATTTCTTTGGAAATAAACACCAGTTTTTCCCCTTTCTTATAAAAATGTGGGTCGAAATCTTCATTTTGCTCTGATTTCCTTGGTACACAACTTGTGATTTTATAATTGCATTAACGGTCATACGCTTTTATTTATGTATTTCAGCATTCTGGTTGATGGTTGCGAACCATTTTCCGAGGACTTATGGAAGGAGATTAAAATAGAAAATTTAGCATTTCATGGTGTCAAGCTTTGCTCCCGCTGTAAGGTACCTTAATTACTCTCTCCATTACTATGGGTAAAATTGCCATTTTGTTGGTTAAAAAGTGTAATAATTAAACATTGTGGATATTCAGATACCGACAATTAATCAGGAAAATGCAGTTTCAGCTGCAGAGCCGACTGAGACTCTTGTGAAGTTTCGTTCCGGAAAGGTCTTAGTTCCGGGTCGAAAGGGGCAAGCGAAGGTCGGTTTCACTTTAACTTTCTACTTCGAACTTGATTTTCATATCTATTAGCTTATTTTGTGAGCTTATTGAGAAAGCATTATTTGGTAAGCCATAGGCTAGTTTATAAGCTTTGAGTAAAGCTCGAGAGGTTCTTTTTTAGTTTTTCCAATTATACCGTTTATAGCACCTCCAACGGATTCTCCAAAATGGAGATTTTGGGGATCTTTTGCTACTTTTTTGCTTTAATAGATTCTTCAAAACGGAAAAAGTAGAAGAGATATGGTAAATTTCTCTAAATTTGGAAAAACACCCTAAAATTGTCCAGGGGAGAAAAATTTCCTTTTATTATTCTCACCGATAAGACTATTTGAAAAACATATTACATCCACACCTCTACCGTTGGGACAGATTAGCAGGGACGATTATCTTTATATATATATAGAGGGAGGTTCATACGAGAAGCATGTCAATTTAAGAGAACGTGAGGAGCAA
>LUCG01292052.1:0-10336 GCA_001633085.1 Carthamus tinctorius
CCACTCTCTTTCAAATCTAAAACCCTTTTCAGGAAGGTGTGACGTTGAGGGGATCGGAAAAGGAAAAGGGAAGGCGAGGGAGTAGCTAGAAGACTCCTTTACCTAGCGCTTAGTTTACTTCCAATAAATTCTCAGCTGTACTAGTACCTTCCGCGGCAAACATAGAGATAAACTGGTGTTGATGTTAGTTAACTTGGTCCTTCGACCGGATTTTCTGTTTAGCCGGTTTGGGCTTTTCGTATTTATGGAGTGATGCATTTTTTTATTTGAACCAAAAATCCTATGTCTATTTAGTGTGGTTGAATTTTCAAGTTTGGGCCTTTACAAGTAATATATAAATGGTTACAAATTTTGGTAAATAAAAGAGAAATTTATTTAGTATCTAATACGACCCTAAAAGCACTTTGTATTATAGTAAAACTTTATTCATTAATTGCATCAGGAAATAAAATATGTATATACTAAAAAGTTAATTCTTTGTTAATTTGTTTTATAACATTGTTTAACTTTTTAAATTATTCCATCTGTATGAATTTTATTTTTGTATAAGAATGTAATAGATTTATAGTTTGTTACTGATTAAAAAAACTCTTACGTTCTCAAAAAAATTATCAGCCTTTTGATAAAAATTACTAAATTATATCTATATTTAGAATTTCAAAATTGCCACACGTTTTTCATACATTGTGCACTATTTATTACCTAATATTAATTGATGAATTTTAAGTACTTTTCTATCTCGAAAACAAGAGCACAGTCCCAAACTAAAACCAACATGGACTAATGATTCTAAGATTGGTGGTTTCAAAAAAGTTTGTTTTAACTCTAAAAATTCAAAAATACGATGGTGGAACAAACATTAACCTGAGGAAAGATGAAATACCTAACTAATTTATATTGATTTGCATAAAGGTTACTCAAAATAGTCAATACTATGGCCCAATTGATGTCAATCTATATATTAAAAGTGTATCATAGGAAGTTTGATGATATGTAAGAATAATATGGTAGATAACATTTATTTTAAAATAGTTACTAATTGATTTTGTGTCTATAAATAGTCGGAAAAACAATTTTATTACTAGTATTTATTGATTTTAATGCTATTTACGATGATAAAAACGATATATAGACGATTTGTATCAAAGGTCCCTTTTTTATATCTCGTTTAGGACCTAAAAAATATCAGGAACAGACTTGCTCAAGACCTTAAGCCTGTTTCCTCGAATTTTATAATAGAAAAATATTAAATTAAAAAATGAAAGGAGAAGGAAAGATTTTTTTTTTTTTTTTGTGTTATTGAATATGGNGTTTTTGAAAATGAGAGAAATGTAGGGTAACATGTTATGTTTATAAATATATTTTTATTATAGGTTGTGTTAGGTAAAAATAAGTTAGCTGATAAGCTAGTCTATTCTAACATGTATCATAAGCTAGCTAATTGAAACGCTAGTTAGAAAATTGAAACCCTAGTTAGAGTAGCTTTTCAGGAGCTTTTTGTAGTTTTTTTCAATTATACTTTTATTAATATTAACTATTGTATCCCATGATACCCTTTTTGGTCATTTTTCATACTCATAAGCTAGTTTTTGCCAAACATAATTTATTCATAAGCTAGCTTATCAGCTACTAGCTAGCTTATTAGTCAACAACTAGCTTATTAGCTAGTTTGACAAACACAACCTTATTTATAGAGAATGTAGTTAATGGGTAGGGTTATGTTACATCACAAATTGAATTAACATGAGTAATGATTATTAACCATTAGATGCTCATTAAGATGAGATGTATCGAGATAAGATGAATCAGTCTCCATATCCAATGTTAATCACAATTGAACTTGAGATTAAAAATAATTAAGAATCCAGATCTAATTCTCACGCTAACTCAACTTCGAATAAAATTATTTATCCTAATAATATTTTTAATTTTTATATATTCTCTTTAATTCTCTTTTTCCTTTCCCCCCAAGGAAAGTTATTTCCTTTCATTTCCTATCATCTCCTTCGTTAAAAGAACTCCACAATAAAAGAGAAGAATTATATTTTCCTTCACTTTCTCCTCCTGTCGTTCATAAAGAAGCCTCCCGAACACAACATAATTTTTAACCTTTTATCTCTTTATTAATACTATTTTTCTATTTCACACGTTATTATTTCTCTCATAACCCAAAACTCCCTCTTCCTTTTTTAATTTTTATTATTTTCTTCTAAGTTTTTACATTTACATAATTCTAATTTTTAATTCATAAGTATATTTAAGTGTAACATCTATAATTTTCTGGTTTTCATAAAATAAACTTCAGAAAAACGGTTGAGGAAAGGCCAGAAAAACGATGGAGGAACGTCCGGAAAAATGCTCGAGAAAACGGTCAAGAAATGGTTGGGAAAATGGTTGGAAAAGCAGTTGGCACGTCTAGCGCGAGAGTGACAACAAAACTAACATTTGTTATTGTAGTTGTCACAATCGTCGAGAAAGTGCCATGCTAAAGTGTCATTTGTCACACTAGCTGTCACTTTAGCCGAGTGGGGGTTTGGTACATATTGTGCGTAAGGGACATGCTAAAGTGACATGTCACTTTAGCTATCACTCTCGTGGTCGGGTTCCAGGGCGTAAATTCAACTTTAAAACGATTTTCTTCATTTCATCATATCTCCTTCATCACAATTCTGATTGAGACGATTGTTTTTTCTATGTTCTCTATTTTTGCATCTCTTCAAGACTAAATCATGGGATTTAATGTATTTGGTAGATTAAGAACTCTTGGTATGGGTAATCTCCTCATCTCTCTCAAGTTTTAAGTTAGGGTTTAGTGAATTCTTCATCTTCACTCATTTTGTTCCATCTTTATCTTAGGTTTTGTGTTCCTTAAGGTGGAGAAGATGTTTTGGCAAGTGGTGAAGCTAGGATTTGGATTATTGCTTGTAGATCTCAAGTTTTCTTCAAAGAAAACTCAAGATTTGGCGTAAAATCTAGAGTTACCTAAATCTAGAAAGACGAGTTCAAGTTGCTTCGTGTAAATGTTTTATAAGCCAAAAATGTGTTTTTTATGGGTCCTACATATATTACCTGATAATTATCAAATGTGGTGATTTTTATGAGATTTTAATATTTGGTTTATTTGATTTTATAAATCTTGTAAATACCTATATTTTGGGATTTTGCACATTTTGATAAATAAATCATTAGTGGTGGTACTTTTAAATAGTTTATCTTATGAATGCAGATTATTTGATGATAATGGATTTTTGTGTGTGTGATTTAAAAAATGCATATTATTGTCTTGAGACACTTTTAAAATATAAATAGCATGATTTCATTTGGAAAATGATTTGTCCCAACTAATAATGAGTTTTGAGTAATTTAAGTTTTAGAACATGCTTTTGCATAAAATGGTTTAAATGCATTTTATCACTTGTATCGACTTTACTGAGTAGTCAAAGTTGAGTTGTTGAGCTTTTGGCTCGGTTTTGACTCATTGGAGTCTTAAGGGAGATTTGTCCGATTTGATTTGTTATATGTCGAGCTTTTGGAGTCATATGCATTAATGGCATATTTATTTGTAAATGACATGTTTTAAGTGTGTTGGTCATTCATTTGAAGTCCTACAATTTAGATTGTAATGCATTGGATCAATATAAGCATAAAAGTCAATTGATTTGGAATGGGAGCATTATCCCAGTATTTTGCTAGAAACTCGGATGTAACGAAGGACTCAAGCTATAGACCATGGGTGGTTAAACTTGATGACTATATGATCGTTAGCGGAGGACTTGAACTATAGACCGTGGGTGGTTAAATTTAAGGACTATGCAATGCGTAATGACTATTATTTCTTGCGAACGAGCATAACTAGGATCATCATATGACCCAAACTACATACTGTGGGTGGTTGAACTTGGTGACTGTATAATCTATAATTGAAGCTCATTAACGTTGACATGAGGCTTACTTTTGTGTTTGCCACATTCGATAGATACGGGTCTCCCCTGTCACGTAAGATATTATTTTGGATGTTATGTATTATCCGTGTTTGGATGTTTTGGGGGTTAGAGTTTGATGCATGTTTTCAGTATTTGGGTATTATTATTTATTCATGTTTTGGGTGAGCATTAGGTTTTGGTCTCACGATAAAAAAATGTTTTTCATTCACGAAAACGGTAAGCTTTTAGAAATATGTTGCATTTACATTCACTTTATTATTTTATAAGCCGTGATTTAAATAACATTATCTCAGTTTACCAATTTATATAAATGATGTAAACTCTTGAACTCAGTAGGCGTTAAGTCTAACCCTTTTTATTTGTCGGCATGTACATCAAGTCCTCGTTGTGGGTTTGGTTCTATCGACATTGTGATGAGATAGGTGCTTGTTAGAGACACGTGAAGGACCTTGCTATTCTTTGATGTCTTCCGCACCTTAAAGGTAGTGATATTTCTTGTGTATTAGTAACACCTAAACTTAGTCTTGATGTAAGACTTGGTTTATATATTGTTGATGTAAATCTATATTTGAATTTGAGATAATTCCAGTGTTGATGTTTAGAAAATGATTCATCCTTTATTTGATGTAGTTTAAGAAATTTTAAGTTATTCACTCTTTCTAAATTTAAGGATATTACATTAAGTGACAATTGAATCTAGAAGAAATTAATTAGAATTAGTCATATTTTTTTTATCAATAGTTATCCTTAGTATGAACCAGTTAAAATCCATTTTATATAATTCATTGCCAAATGAAATTAAATTTTCTATTAAAATTTAATCTGATATTTAAACAGTAATTTCTTTTAAAAAATATAAAATAGTAATTGCCTTAGAACATAAAAAAACTCTACTTTTCATTAAAGTTAATTTATCTATACATAAACCGGGATAAAATTCTTATGAAAGTTAAATAAAGTTTTTTCTTATATTTTAAGAAATCTTCTCTAAATACTAATAGAAAATGAAATTCACACTCATAAGTCATATCTCTTGAATGTTATTAAAAGCTTCATTAACTTCAACAATCCCAATATTTAATAACATATTAAGGTGACTAATTTGACAATTCCATAATTTTTTCAACTTTTTATACTAAAAAATGACTAACATGTGAAAAAATAGATTATAAAAATATGTCAAATTGTGAATTCAACTTTCTTGAAAATAACATTTCTAAGATATTAAAAGTGTTATCGCCACCATCATGTTATGCTTTGATAACAAATATATTTCCATATAGTAATCGAAGTACTAGAAATAAATGGATTAAAAATAAATAAAAATCAGCATGTTAAATAAACCTTGTTTCATTTGAACCAATGACATAGATATGTTTAATGTTTTGAGTTTTGACACCAGGACATCACTATAGTTTAGTAGAAGACTTTTACAACACAAGTACGTAAAGGATACCCTCATATCTACTACATATGGAGTTAATTCACAACACTACAAAAATCTGACGCTACCAGCGATGGACATTCGCTAATCCGTCGCAAAAAGTTGTATCCATTGCTAATCTGTTGCAAAAAGGTTCGTCGATAAAAGGTTGTGGATGGTACTATCAGTGACGGATTAGCGACTACTATTAGGGATGAGATATATCTGTGACGGATAGCTTCAGCGACTGGATCTGCGACGGATCTCCAGCCCTCGGTAGTCTACACCTACTAAAATCATAACACATAAGTATCATGTATAAAACAAAGGTAATGCACCAACAAACAAATGACAAAAAAACTTGATTTATCTTTAGGTGTCAATACGTGTCTAAGATCCACGGATGGGTTGGTGTCCTCTAATGACAGGTCATATCCTCATGGTCCCACCTTACTCGTCAACCTATAGGTCCAATTCCATGGCCCATTTGCGTGCATTCGTTATCCAATCCCCGTACCTTCAGGGTCAATGCAACATGCACCTCTCCTTCATGATCGTTGTTCCATTAATACTTTTCTTACATGCACAAAATTTGTAGGAAGCTAAAAACAATAAAACGTATTGTACAATTAGTTCAAAATTGTTCTTATACATACCTTAAAGCCCTCGTACATATAATTGCCATCAGCCTGAGGGAATTGCTACTATAGATCCCACAGATCAAGAAACAAAACCTTGAAAATGGTGGTCATCTGTTGAATAGCATGGACATCTAGAAACCTTCTCAATTAAAAAATATATGACACAATTATCATTGGTATCATTTGTGTTACGATTTGAGTATGACTTGATGATGAAGATGAAAGAGAGTGAGAGAGAGAAAGAGAGGCTGAAAGCTTTGCCGTATATTGAAGAGAGAATGTAAAGGTTACAATGATACAAGAGAAAACCTAATCTATATAAACGATCTATACAAGGAAACTACTAAAGGGCCGAAAGCCCATGGGCTAGTATACAACATATTCTAACACCCCTCTCAAACTCAATCGGGAGAAGAATGACTCAGATTGAGTTTGGAAACAAGATCACAGAAACGTCCGGGAAGATCAGCTTTGGTGAAGATATCAGCCGGCTAATCAACCGTAGAGATAGGTTGAAGTTGAATAGTCTGGAACGCAACATGTTGACAGACAAATTGACAATCATTCTCAATGTCTTTCGCGCGCTCATGAAACACATCGTTATGAGCAATCTAAATAGCATTTGGTGTTGTCACACCAGAGAGATGTTGGGGAAAGCTAAGGTGCGCCCATGTCTGACAGGATCTACTGGAGCCAAATGAGTTCTTGAGAAGTGTCAGGCATGGCAAGGTACTCAGCTTCAGTACTTGAACGAGCTATAACGGATTGCTTCTTGCTGCGCTAAGAAATGAGAGAATCACCAAGAAAGAAGCAATATTCAGTTGTCGAACGACGATCTGTCACATTGCTATCCCAATCAGCATCAGAGAATCCTCATAGAGTCAACGAGGATGTAGAGGTGAAATACAGGCCAGGAAACATGGTGCCTTTCAAGTACCTTAGGATTCGCAAAACAACGACATAATGATCATAACATGGAGCAGACATGAACTGGCTAACAGTGTGAACAACATAAGCGATGTCAGGCTGAGTGACTGTGAGATAAACCAGAGATCCCACTACCTGGCGATACAAAGTAGGATCCCATAAGGGAGGACCAGCATTCGGTGCCAGATGAAGATTATGTTCCAAAGGGGTAGATGCTACCTTGTTATCGGTAATACCAGCTCGAGAAAGGAGATCTAAGGTGTATTTGGCTTGACAGAGATAAGTTCCTGCAGTGTCAGATAACACTTCAAGTCCAAGAAAATGGTGTAGCTTACCCAGATCCTTCATCTCGAAACTAGAACTGAGAGACTGGTTGAGATGAGCGATGCTTGCAGAGTCACTCCTAGTAATTATCATGTCATCCACATAAGGAAGGAGCAGAATGGTTCCAGAATCAGTGCCGCGAGTAAACAATCTATAATCATAATTACTCGTAGAGAAGCCCAAGGAGATAATCGTATTGCTGAATTTCTCTAACCAAGCACGATGAGCTTGTTTGGTCCATATAGGGCTTTTTAAGACGACAGACATGCCCAATAGGTAGAGAAACACCAGGAGGAGGAGTCATATAGACTTCCTCAGATAGGACACCATTCAGAAATGCATTCTTCACATCCATCTAAAAGAGAGGCCAACGTTTTGTGGCAGCAATGGCAAGGAGACTGCGAACAGACATTACTCGAGCAACAGGAGCAAATGTCTCCTCATAATCAATGCCATATTCCTGATTGAAGCCTTTGCCACAAGACGGGCTTTGTACTGATCAATTGAACCATCATACTTTTTCTTGATCTTGAAGACCCATTTAGAGCCAGTCGGTCTCTTGCCAGGAGGGAGAGGAACAGAGTCCCAAGTTTGGGCCTTATCAAGAACCTGAAGTTCTTCCCGCATAGCTGATGTGGCCAATATGAACTAGAAGAAGCTTCCTTGTAGGAAGTTGGTTCATGATTGGATAGTAGAGTTGCATAGCAGTAATAATCACCAAGGTGAGAAGGTACTTGTCTTACCCGGTCAGAACGGTGTACATTCTCTGACGATGATGGTCCAAGAACCGCATACTCCACAGATGGCTCAGTAGTAGACCTTGGAGATGGTACGGATGCTTGAGTCGGAGGAGGAGAAGCAACGAGTTCAGGAGTTTCTAGATTCGGAGTAGAGACAGGAGGAGGGATAGGAATAGATGGTAAATCGGAATGGAGGGAGTCTAACGAGACAGATGAGTCTGTAAAGAAAGGAACGTTAGAGGTAGATGTTTCAAAGTTCGAGTTTGGCATAGTGAAGAAGGGAACATGTTCCTAGAACGTGACATGGCGAGATATGCGCAGTCGCTTGGAGATGGGATCCCAATAGCGATATCCTTTGTGCTCAATTCCATAACCAAGGAAAAGGCTTAGACTAGAACGCAGTTCAAGCTTGGTGTGTTCATGAGGTTTTAACTAAACAAAGCATGCACAACCCCACACTTTTAGGAGTTCATATGCAGGAGTGATGCCATGAAGAGCCTCATAAGGAGACTTGTGATGAAGAGTGGGAGTTGGATGTCTATTAATGGTGTAGACAACAGTAAAGACAGCTTCACCCCAAAATTGCTCTGGACATTTGGCAAAAATTAATAGGGTGCAAACAGTATCAAGGATGTGCCTGTGTTTGTATTCAACACGACCGTTTTAGGGAGAGGTACTAGGACAAGAATACTGAGAGATAATACCTTGAGACTGAAGAAAGGCAATGAGGAAAGATTCTTTATATTCCATAACATTGTTAGCTTGAAGAATCTTTATAGGTTTTGAGAATTGAGTGAGTATCATGCGAGCAAAAGTAATATAAATTTGAGGTAGTTCTGGGAGATGTTTCATAAGGTAAATGCATGTGAAACGTGTGTGATCATCGATAAGGATAATGAAATAGCTACAACCACCCATAGATGGATGTAGTGCTGGTTCTAACACATCAGAGTGAATAAGATCAAAAGGAGAAGCAGATTTAAAGTCATGCAGTTCAGAGGGTAAAACTTGATGTTTTCCAAGTTTACAGGACAAACAAGAAACATGATCTGAAGTGATGTTTCCTAGATGGCCAGAGTTGGTTAACAGTTTCATTCTAGCTGATGACAAATGTCCTAGAAGAGCATGCCATAAATCAAAGGAAGGGATTTTGGAAACTGACGCAACAAGCTTTGATGAAGGTAATGGTAGGAGAATATAGACAACTTCAAGCACCAGTCCAACTTTACGGCCTTCTCCAAGCATCTGCTTTGTCTTTGGATCCTGTATAACACAACCAGAAGAATGAACAATATTACTAGACCAGATTCCATAAGTTGAGTAAGAGAGACTAGATGCAAAGCTAGCATTGGCACATGAAACACATCAGGTAACTGAATATGGCAGTGGAAACGTTCCCATCGAATGGGACATGTAAATTTGTAAGATCGGTCATTCGAATAGATCCACAATGTTCTTGATGTAGATGAGCTTTGAGAGTGTATACCCATAGTCCATGGCATGAGCTATTGCATAAGCTGTTGATTTTGGCGCATGAGTGTCATTAGTCTTGCCTGAAGTGACGGGTCTAGTGGCATAGATCCATCTGAAGTGATAGATCCAGAGGTATGATTGAGATTAGGTATGGAGTGATTGAGGTTGGATGCCAATGATACAGTAGGATTCAGAATATTATGATTGAGAGAGTGGGTTTGAAAAGTATCGGGTTTGGGGTTTCAAAATGGCACTCACCGGGTTTATGTGGCACTGATATCGGGTTTGAAAACTGGCAAGATTGTCGGGTTTCGGCAAGGTCCCCAGGTTTGAGACTGCCATAGGGGGCCGGGTTTGGTTCACTTCGGGTATGAGAAACCTCGGCTTGGTAGCAAGACGGCACAAAAGATCGGGTTTGGATGTGGGTTTGAAGACACTGGAGGTTGGAAACCAATTCAAGATCGGGTTTTAAAACCCGATGGTGTGAGATTCCCAGTGTGATGAACCCAGTGGTGGGTTTTTGATAAACCCGGTAGTATACCCGGTGTTGGTTGGGTTTGATACAGACCGATGTTGGAACCGGTTTCAAGATCGGGTTTGGCAGACCCGATGTGGGTTTGTCTTGAAGCCCAATGTTTAAAACTACCGGTGTTGGGTTAAAAGCTGCAGCGGCGACGAGGATGAATTGATGGCAGCGGCGCAAATAACACAACAGCGACGGTTTTGGATTGAGTCGATGGCAGGTGGCGTAAACAACACAACCGGCGGTGATGGCTGTTATGTTAGGTTTTTGAGGATCCACGCATCAAAACTGACACGGGATTCCTGTGAGTCTCAATCCTGACTGGTTGAGACACACGATAG
>LUCG01292128.1:0-14908 GCA_001633085.1 Carthamus tinctorius
TATATATATATATATATGGTGCATTGAAGGCTTCCAAAAAACACATCTCTTTTACACTATCCACCACCATCTTTATTTATGTAGTTTCTCTCTTCAAGCCCTTTGAGCTTGAAGATGAGTTTAGTTTTAATTTTCTCGTCTTTAATTTCTCGTATTTCTTTCTCGCATTTTATTTCCCGTCTACTGTAACTTTAATTTTAATGCAAGTAACCTTTAGTTATTTCTTTTCTTTTATTATGTCTTTTATTTTTATTAATAGTTAAGCACCCTTTTGGGAGCGGGTATGAGTCGACTTGAGGCTAGTAGGCAACACTTTGGGTGTGGCCGTAATTTCGAATTCTCAAGCTTGGTTATTTAAGCCGACGCTTAATTTCGATACTGATAACCGAACATTTTGATGTGTCGTGTTAGATCTCAGATCAAGAGATGGACGGTCCAAAATACGGTTTAGATAATGCACGAAGAGCTCGAGAGGGCCTTTAATAATCACGCAGAGATGCGAGTTTTGTATGATTTGCTAAGGTTCAGTAAACCAGTCGAGATTTATATCACAAAGAGATTTGGGTATAAATCCCCATATGCGGTGGAACTTGATTTAGATATCNGGATTGAGAGTTGAGAATTATAGTCACTTTATGGACACGTGTAAATATATTCTATAAAGATCCGTTTTCGAGAGATTGGATTTTTTATAGATGTTCCTATATCTGCATGTGTCTGACCATTGTGCCACTACACTTTTTCTCAAAGAAAACTTACACCAGTTCCCATTTTTAATTATTTGTTTATTTTAGTTGTTAAAACCACAAACCCCAATCAAAATATTTTTCTTCTTAAATCGGTGTATTCTCAACTTTGTAGTCCTGTCCCTATGGATTCGATATTTGGTACTTATACCGCTTTATTACTTGTAGCGAACCCAATTTTGGTGTGCACTTGCGCCGATATTGTGGAATATTAAAGCCCATTTTAGACTGTAGTGTTTTCCCGCTATCATATATCCTTGCAATTAAAAACAATTACTTAAATTAGTAATAAAAGATTTGTTTAGATTAATGGCTAAGATAAGTTTGTAAGAATGCAACAAATAGAAGGTGTGTATTTGATTTTTTCACCTCTGGATAAAGTGGTTTTAAACATGTATAATAAAAACCACATGTATAATAGTATATTTGGGATGCTAATGCTATTTATATTTAGATTGAAAGGCATGTTGAAAGTCTAACAACATTTCTACTAGAACACATTGTTTGTATGATTTTGTATTTATAAACTATGTAATGAACATGATGGTCTTAGGTTTTCGATAACGGTCGAGCCGTTGCCCACGTATAAATCCCGCTAGATGGCGGTGAAGCATTTGAAAGCAAGTTTGGTGGAATCCCATAAACATCCGAAACACTGATCATGTGTTGATTGTGTGCTACAGTCGTGACTGCTGCCGCCTCGTCTTTATCAATCGGCAACCGGTCAAAAGTCGCGTTCATGAAAGTTGCGGCCATTATTATAACCGGCCCTGATGCAATAAGAGGGCCTGAAATGGCCCCACCCACTACCTGGCCCTGCGGGCCAGCTAGGTAAATATCCAAGCCAGTAACACCAGGTGGAGCAGGTGGTGGCAATACTGAACCGACTAACGACAAAATCTCGAAGTGGCCGTGGAGTGTAACTATGGGCCCGGTTGTTGAAGACGGAGACGGTTGGCGTAACGTGACGTTGGTGACGCAGCCGGCCGCACTTAGCACACAGATCCCACGCTGCTTTCTTCTAGCAAAGGTGGCCAAGCTCTCACCCACATCGCACCCAGGGCTAACCTCCATGGCGTGGGCTCGAAGCGTGTTGGCACTGTCTCGAGTGATGATGATGGGCGGTTTGGGCTTGTTCTTGGAGCCGGCGGGTCGGCCTCGTGGCCTCCTCGTTCCTTGTTCACCGACACCTGTAGCGCTACGGTCTGCACCACCAGCCATGGTTTGTGATTTGGGAGTCGTGTTGCGTTTAAGTAGGGATATCGAGATCGATATATTTATGATGAAAAATCAAAAGAATGACACAAGAGTAGGAGATGGTTAAGTAAACACCAAATGTTTTATAAACCCTTTTGATTCCTAATTCTCAACCACCACATATTCAATTCAATTAGGCCATAACATTTTTGGAATGCAAAGGATACAATAAAAAACATCAAACACTGAAAATATGGGGATAGAAACAATGGCAAAAACATGCAAAATAGGGAAGATCAAGAACCCTAACTGTCATAGAATTATTATATGAAAGATGGGTTTCTTCTTTCTGTCTACAAAAGCATCCATAGAAAATGATAGAAAGTGAAAAGTTCGATAAGCATCAACTAAACATTAGGAGGAAGAAACATTGAGTTGAAGAGATCCGGTATCCATGTTCAAATAGCCATGAGGTCACCAAAATTTCGCATTAAGACGATGGAACCAGCAAACAGCCCAACAGCACGGAGTAATTTCTGCAACAAAAAACAGGAAATCAGATTGATCATATGGAAATGAAAGAACAGTCCACTAAATGTGGTTGCATCAGTCACAGCTGAATCATGATCTTATCAAAATAAGACTCATATGATTTCGAAGGGAAACATGATTTTAAACAAATGAGATGTTACAGATGCGGATTACTACCGGTTATACCAAGCACTCTATGCAAGAATGAATCTATAATAAGTCGCAACATGGTTTCTTT
This sequence comes from Carthamus tinctorius, assembly GCA_001633085.1. NCBI lineage: Eukaryota > Viridiplantae > Streptophyta > Magnoliopsida > Asterales > Asteraceae > Carthamus > Carthamus tinctorius. The sequence continues at coordinate 2,713 of LUCG01292128.1, forward strand.
TTCATTTTTGATTAAGCTCAATGATGACTGATGCAGTTTGGCTTTATATATCAATCGTAATAGCAAAAAAAAAAAGAACAAGTAGTATGCAGGAGACATCAAGATTGGTAACGCAAGAAATACAGTGATGGGAAAAGACTATAAAGTCTCCTTTATCCACGATATATCATTTTTCAATTGGACAGAATGCATCAAAATGCAACAAAGTTTGCTTTATGCCCCCTATTTAGGTGTAACAAAGCTCTTTTTCTTCTCAAACAATAAACAAGGTTTCAAAATTTCCTATATTTATACCCATGTTAACCTGTTGATATTGTAACATTTGATGACGTGGTTGTTAGGTCGTTCAACTCCCGTGTAGCCTTTGTAAATGGGAAACCGCGTTATCCAATGTTACAAGATTAGCAGGCTACAAGTTATAATAGGTACAGAACAGAGTAAGAATTGTTACATCAATTGAGAAATTTTATTTCTTCGGTACACTAAATAGGAACTAAACCAAATCTGATTGCGTTTTTGTCCTTCTCAATTTCTCTCTTTTGTAGATGCCACCAGGTGACACGAGTTTTTCTGTTTGACAATATCCAATATTGTCCGAAGAACAATGAAATAATCGTTCAATGTTGGCATACTTGTTGGGCCCAGCTCCAAATCCAAATAAGCATCACTTGTTGGTAATGTACAAGGACTCTGAACCAAATATACAAGTTGAAAAACAAAATATGCATAAGAACTACCTCTCACTATCCCGGTCAAAGTGAATTATGTTGAGCATGTGAGTAGTTACAACGTTAGATCACATGATACCTTATTTCCTGATTCAATTTTGGACTACCATTGAGAACGGACACAAACTATCGAGGTTGAAGTGTCTAACTGTAATCATATACCAATTCAACCGGCAACAAAAAACCATAAACAAAGCATCATGGTGCTGTATCAAAATCTATCCCTCCCCCCTCCCCCCCTTTTTTTCTCTTTTGCAACAGATGGCCTACAAAAATGGCTAAATCTCAAGACAGAACAGCTTCTACGAAACAGATATCCTCCCAAGATCTAGACCAGGTATAATTTTGATAACAGACATTCATCTTTTTTTTTTGGAAGGGCATCCAAGGCTTTGCCCCGACTAATCCCGGCAAGATTCACCGACAGCTAAAGCATACTGCCCTGAGTTAATTCCCAGTGGCCACAATCTGGAAGCGACTGGATTCGAACCTGGGATAGAAGGGTTAACTAGCCACTTCCCCAACAACCTTAACCAGTATGCCACAGCCTTGTGGTTAACAGACATTCATCTTCTGTGAGGCAAGATGCATACACAATTGAAAAACCTAGAAATCCAAATCCTAACTATCACATGAATAAGCCAGCCTATATCATACATGCATCCAACCGCAAAAACAAGCAAAAGGCACAAACCAAAAAGCACCAGCCCTAACCAGCCATTCAGTCAAACAAACTCAGATGTGTGAAGGTCACAAAATTAACAAATCAAAATTGATTTTAAACAGGCAAATCGATCTACAATCTGCACAAGTAGATATTTCAAACCAAATACAATCGGAAAATTTCTATCGATGAATATGCATTTGAGGAAGTGTATAGATCATAATTTCGATACAGAAACAATAATAGAAAGAAGAAGTTGAAATAAAAAGATTGATTACGGTGTTAAGAGCCCAATTCTCTTCATCGTGAACTTGAGATCTCCAGAAAGCTTTAAGTTTGTCCACAGAAATCACAGCGTCCGCCATTAGCAAGATGCGAAAGAGAAAGAGAGAAAGAGGGATTTAGGGTTTTGGAGTTTTGGGAGGTTTTTGCAACCCTAGGTTTTATAAATCTCAATTACACATATTTTTATTATATAAAAACTAAATAATTTCTTTTACTCTGATAAATTGTTTTACCAAAATGTAAATTTATTTATTATAATGATAATTTATCTTTGTTAGTTGATGTAACTATTAATTGATAAAGTCGGACCCAAACTAGTCCCGACCTAAAAAATGGTTCCTGTAACTTGTCCTGACCGAAATCCCATGGCCCCGATTAACCTTCTTCATAGTCGGTTACGAGAACCGGCCTCGGCCCCGAGCCTAAATCGGTCCCAGATTTTCTTTTCCAAAAAATCAATTTTGAGCTTAAGAAAAAAATATTGTTGAAGATTTCCTTATTTTTGGACAATATTGAAGTACCTCTTTCAAATATACTTTAAAAACATTTTTAAATATTTTTATTTGTAATTACGATTTTTTAGATTTAGTATTGGAACATTTATTAAAACTTAAAAAAAATACCAAAGAGACTTGAAGGACTTAAAAAAGACTTGAAGTTGCTGGTAAAAAATTTTGAAAATTTTATAGAAATACTGAAAAACTTGACATATAACTTATAAAAACTTAATTTTTATAAAAAAATTGGGCCTATGCATAACCACTACCGTACTAGGTCGAAATATTTCCTAATATCGTAAACTATTAAGGACCGTCTGGTTGGTCTCGGTCCAACCCTACCAGGACCATTTGGCCATCTCTAACTAATAATAGACCTTGTTAAAATATTAATAATGTGGAGGTCAATTCGTTGAATTATATTGGTAATTTTTTATGGTGTTCAAAATATTTGTTATTAACTGAGTATAGAGAAAAGTAGGAGAAAATGTTTTTATTTCTTACTTATAGTAAAGAAATACATTAAGATTAAATCCTGACCATACAACAAGATAGGATCACGACCCATCATTTTCAACATCAAAGTTGGTTGTAACAGACTGGTAGTGGTCATGATTTAACATTCCCCCGTGAGCCAAACGGTAGATTGCCGATAGTGAGGCTCGAACGAAGACGATGAAATAGAGTCGATGGTAAAGGTTTTGTGAGGATGTCCGCCGATTGATCTTTGCTGGGAACAACTAAAATGTTGAGCGACTTGGCAGCAACACGGTCTCTGACAAAGTAGTAATCTAGGGCCACATGTTTTACACGAGAGTTGATTACTGGATTAGTAGCCAAATAAGAAGCTCAAACATTTTCACAATATAGTGTGAGGGAGGAGAGAAAAGATAAATGCCCAACTCCTGAAGCAAGTGTTGGATCCAAATTACTTCACACTTGGCTAAAGCAAGAGCCTTATATTCTGCCTCTGTTGTAGACCGAGCAATGGTAGGCTACTTTTTGGAACTCCAGGAAATCAGATTTGGACCAAAGAAAATGCAGTGGCCTCCAGTGGATTTGAAGTCATCTGGGCAGCGACCCCAGTCGGCATCAGAAAAAGCATGGAGTTGAGTTGAACTCGATTTTCATATAAGAAGATCATGATGCATAGTGTGCTTGAGGTAACGAAGAATACGTTTCATCACAGACCGGTGGGTGGTTCTTGGATTATGCATGAACTGACATACTTTGTTGACAGTGAACGAGATATCCGGGCGAGTAAATGATAGGTACCAAAGGCTGCCAACAACACTCCGGTAGAGTGTTGGATCAGAAAAATGTTGCCCTCTATACCGGATAAAACCATCGAGGATGCCATGGGATTTTGCATTGGTTTTGCATGGAGCATGTTGGTTGATTTCAAGAGATCGCTGATGTATTTGTATCGGGAGAGAAAAAGACCACTTGAGCACTTGGAAATCTCAATGCCCAAGAAGTATGAAAGTTCACCCAACCGTTTGACAGGGAAAGCTATGGCAAGGATGTTGATTAAATTCTCGATGGCCGAAGTAGATTACCCGGTGATGATGATGTCATCAACGTAGATTAATACGTAAATGAAGACCTTCATATGGGAATAATAAAAGATGGATGGATCAACTCTACTTTTAAAAGTTCTCCCAATGTATTTTGGGAGCTTATTTGAAACATATAATGGCAAATTCAGTAACACAAAAATGTTCATGGGATTTTTAGTATTCAATGACATTTTATAAAAATTTGAGTTGCAAAAGTATTGACAAAGTTGTTAACAGCAAAACTAATTAACAAGTCTTCCTTACACTACACTAACAAATTAGAACCAATAATCACCCACCGGAGATTCATACCGTCCGGTGGACTTGTCGGAAAACTCACCGGAGCTCCGATCAACAACAACTATCTGCACCCTCTACCAGACTTTCCTCTCTTACCATCACAAATCTCACTCAAAACAACTTCGTTAATCAAATCTTTAAAGATCAAGCGTTCGACCTCCACCGTGATCACCGGACTTTCTCCACGAAAACCCGTCCAATTTTCCGACCGTTTCAACACATCCTCCAACAAAATCCTCTTCAATCCATCATCATCATCATCATCAGCATCACCATCTTGTCTTTTCTTGTGCATTTGCAGCTGATCTATCTCCAAACACAGCTCCCTCAAAAGCTTTCTCGGATCCTGCATCGCTCCACGACCCGGCTGTGACCGTAACTTTGCTTCAAGAATCATGTTAATGGCATCAAAGATTAGCTTCCGGTGAGACTTTTTCTTCTGCAGATTGCTGAATTTGGTCCGTTCCAAGACCAAGAACAGATCGGGGTTAATCGGATGACCAGAAGAGTGGAACTCAAAAGATTCGAGGTCTCTGAGGAGGAGCCCGGAAGCTAACAAGATCTCGGAGACATATCTGTCATCAGGGTTCGTGTTTTCACAGAGATATGCGATGTAATCCGTGTGAGCTTCATCGTGGGTCGAGTTGAGTTGCTTAAGTTTTTGAACCAAATGCTCAACTTGCTTCAGTCTTTCACGGTTGATCGTGCTTGATACACCATCTTTAACGATTTTCTCAGCTGGGTTTTGAGTAGTGCAATCTGTTAATCGAACATTATGGGTTAGTTTTAATCTAATCATAATACATACATAAGAATTCAATGAGCATCATTAATCCTCACAAATAGAGGTGTAAACGAGCCGAATTGAGTCGAGTAGTAGGTTAATCAAGCTGGGCTTAAAAAATTGATACTAGGTTCGAGCTCGAAGCTCGATTAACTTTTTCAACGTAATTTTTTTGAGTTATCAGGCTCGAGCTCATTTATGAGTTCGAACTCGCAATCGATTAACTGGTTTATAGTCTTGAGCTCGATAATTTTTATGTTTTTACTGTATAAATAATAAATATATGAACATGTTTGACTCGAAAAGGATATACTCGAATGTCTCGGCTCGGCTAGACTCGACTCGAAAAATTGAACCGAGTTTTCGAACGAGTCGAGTGGAACATTGGTGTTCTGAAGCTCGGCTCGTTAAGTTAAACGGGTTCTATTTTGTGTTCGAGCTCGAGAATTATTAAGTTAAACGGGTTCTATTTTGTGTTCGAGCTCAAGTAGCTCGTTAAAAGCTCGACTCACTTACACCCCTACTCACAAAGTAAGAACCTTCGTGCACCGGCCCATTTTTTTGCCAATTAAAGATGGATTTATCCGAAGAAGACATAAAGAAAGAGAGTACCTTTTCGGGTATTTGACGTATGTTTCATAGGTGAAGGCGAATTGTCCATATAGACTGAATCATCGAGAACCGAGACCGGGCTTGGATATTCTTGGGTGACCGATTCACCCAACTTCACGAGCAAGAATGATTTGTGGATAGTAATAAAAGTTCAATCAGAAAAACTATCGGAACATAAAGATTTAGTGAAATTAATATCTAATACTTGTGTTGACACGTTATTTAGCTAAATGACCTTCTGAAACTTGACAAGTGCCTTTTAAATTCATGACCTTCTGACGAGTGTAAAGCCAATTTTTTTTAATAAACAAGGAGTTTATGAATTTAATTAAAACTTATTTAAGGTCAAATCCCTAAATGACCCCTTTTTCCGATTAAGCGATATGACATTTTCAAACATGTCAGAAGGCCATGGATTTAAACAAAACCATATAAGAAAATCCAGAAGGTGGTTTAACCGATGGACCCCACATCACATGGATGTACCTCTCGTGTTGAGCCGAAACTCTGCCTGCTATTGGTTTCTTCAGAATATTCAGATGTGTTAACCTCTGAATCCATCTTCGAAACCCGACAACCCTTAACTCGTTCAGACGTTTGACTTTCTTTGCAGCTCAACTTCTTCATTTCACTACCAATCTCTGACTGCTGCTTGTTTGACTGCTTTCTTGATTTACTAACATCTGAAAGGGTTGGCTTACGACATCGCCTTTCTGCACGCGTACTTTCAGTGATCGGATCTTTACCTTCTTTATTATTCGCAAACCCCTTTCCGACAAGCTTTCCTGGCTTCATGACGACGATATGGGACTCGTTACCTCTTGAAACATTCGACCCACTATTTGCAGCCGGCGGATATTGATGATCCCATAAAGGCATTTCTTCGTCTGAATGTCTTTCCACCTTATTAAGTTGGTCGCCCTTTTTGGCTTCGACAGCCTGCATTGCTTCTAATATCTGTTTGAGAGCTCTAAGATCCTTCCCGGATTGCGCAAATTCAAGATTCTTCAATCGTTTATCCACTTCGCCGTAGACCGAACAGACGGGCGTTTGCATCTGATTCGAGGATCTAATAACACGAGGAGCTGGTTTCCGAGGACTTTGAGCACCGTCACGTTGCTTCCATGGTGCCGGTTCGATTTGAACTCTAGCGATCGGCTTCAAGTCGGGATTTTTCCAACACGGTGACGTTGGTTGCCTCATCGGGCTGCTGGTCGGATTGTGTGTTTTAACAAGCCCGCAAAAGTCGGTTGCTTCTGAAGACTTCGATAATGAATTAAGATCCTCGAGATGGTGAGTTTTGATCGGGCCCACATCCAGCTTTTCGTCACTGGCTGATACAGATCGAGGGAAGGTTTCCAAGCCCATCAACTTAGCGACAACACTCGGTGGCCGTGTCTGAATCAAGCCCTTGTCGTAATCCGTTTTCGGGTTCCTTGAAGGCAGGTTAGATTTTGAATCAGACGGCTTAATGGGCACGAGAGAAACGGAGGTAAGAGTACGCATGGATCGCTCTCTACTGTCTAAAGAAAGTCTTGGTAATTCTTTCGATAGCTTTGGGGCGGTTGTTTTAGCAGCGTCTCCGGATCTGATGGATAGACGGTCGGTTTCCGTTCCATCGTAAGACAACCGATGACAATCTTTAGAGATAGATAACGGAAACCCGTCTTTATAATGGCAAGATTTTGATCTCGAAAGTTCTCTAGGTTCATCACCGTACCAATTGGCTTCTCGAAGTTGAGCAAGAACGTAATGTGACTCCTTTTCGATTGTAGTTTTATGTGATAACCCACGAGCTTCTCTATACATCGAGTCCTTGACCACATCTCGAAGGTCAAGACTTTGATGATTCATCTGTCTACGTCTTCTATCTATGTTATATAATCCACATAGGAGAAAGAGTCTTTGGATGATTCAGTGAATACCCTATGGCGCTTCTTTTAGAACACTGCTTGAAGGTAACAATCTGCTCACGGGTTGTCTGACAGTTGCTGAATGATTTGATGCAAAATGGTTAATTGGTCAGAATGATTAACAGACCCTGTATGATATAGGCAGAACAAAATATGATTGTTTGGTAACTAATTTGAATAAACAGTCTGAATGACAACAAATTACCATATTAACCCTCTGTATGATTTAGTTCCGAGTGAAGCATAGTTGTTTGGTAAATATCTGAATAAAACAATTACTTTGCAACTATAAACTAGATACCTAATATTACTTGTTCAAAATAAAATTTCATCTGGGTGTCTATAACCCAAATGAATCTATATTGTGAGTAAGATTTGGAAAATGAAGTTTCTCTATCTTATCTATATAAAGATTTTACTCCTACACACCAAAACTTTTTTTCTAACTCACAAGAAAACCTAAACTTAAGCAATAACAGCATTTGGTATTCATGTTACTACCAAAATTTGCTTTTGGCCAAAAGTGTTTATTGACTTGTGAACTCCAAAAGATTTGGGAGTGCCTTTTGAACTCCAAAAGTGCTTATTGACTTATGGTGGTGGCAAAAAGAGTTTTTAAAAATGTGTTTGTATTAGTTTTTGTGGTGGTAAAAGTCATTAAGTCAATAAGTTAAAAAGCAGGGTTATGTGAGCCAAAAGCCAAATCAAAAAGTCACACTCTCCTTAGTCCTTACTTTTCAAAAGGGTTTACTTCATGAAAGTGTATCCAACTTGTCATGAAAAGTTATTGTATATACTGAACTTCCATTTTTACCATTTGACGTATCAAACTATCAAAACCTACCATTTAATGTATTTCTTGACAAGTTGGATACACTTTCGTGACAAGTTGGATACATTAAATGGTAGGTTTTGACAAAGTTGGATACATACAATGACCATTTTTTAAACTTCTATACGTCAAATGGTAAAAATGGAAGTACAATACATACAATAACTTTTCATGACAAGTTGGATGCACTTTCATTAAGTAAACCCTTTTCAAAAACTGCTTTTCCCATTGTATCAAAAAGCTATTTTGAAAAGTGTTTTTCAAGTTTCCAAACACTATTTTTAAATTTAGCTTTTTGAAAAGCCAATAAGCACTTTTGAAACACACTCCCAAACACCCTCTAAAAACCAATTAAACATGTTCATGAATCCTATTTGCTTCTGGAAATCTGGAGTTTCATCTGCCAGTGAAAAATGCAAATTACTTTGCAACCATTTGAATGATAAAGCCAAAATCCAATGCTTAATATCTCCTTCACAACATTAGATTCAACTTTTGACTTTTGATTGCCAATTGGGAATTATGTTGACATTAAAATGGATCTTGAAAACAAATCCTTTGCCAATCAAATCTAGTCAACTTTTTCTCAAAACTCTCCCAGACAAAGTATCAAACAGTTGGAGGGCAAAGAGAGAGATATCAAAACACCATTTCCCAAATTTCTCCCTTCAATCTCAAAGATTTGCAGTCATTTCAAATCTGACCCACCATCCCAATTCTAACGATCTCAATCACAATCCATATACACCAGAAACCAAATTGCTCCACAATGTACCCTAAAAAATTAAACTCCCAAAATCAAGTATAAGAGTTCAATCCAAGAAGAGAAAAACAGTAATGGAAACTAAAACCACTGAAACCCACTTGGGATTTCTACACAAACTGTGATTTTGATAACATAATAAGTAGAATTCAGAGGAAATAGAAGAAGCCAAAAGATGAAAATGGAAATCTTTTATGAGATATCTTACAAAATTTCAAATGGGCATATCATTAAAAACAAAAAAAGATTCATGAACAGAAGTCTTAATGCAAATCATCATAAAAGAAAGCAGATTTACCTTGTAATTTATAGATATCAATGCGTGAAGGATGTAAGAAAGCCAGGAGAATGTATTCTTTGAGGTTGAAGAAGAAGGGTTTGTGTTTATTATTTTGGGGTTCTTCTTCTTCCTCTAAAGAGTAAAAATGAAATGGGTCCTGAAATTGGATGGTGGGATTTTTTGTAGACTTATTTAAAGAAAGTCTTTTATCCAGAACAATATTCATCAGTATTGATAATCAACTGGTTAAAAGACTTGTACTATGTGCAAAGAGAGTTGTACGTTTATTTGAATTTAGCAATTTTAGTTCTAAGAATGGACCACTATTTTTTAGATTTGTTAGAAAGTCAAAAGTTTTTTTTTTCCCTTTTATCAAGCTTGTAGTCGTATGGCATTTGAAGTGTTTATAAGATGTCTCCCTATGGTTGTGGGTTTAAGTCCCGTGAACAGTAGTGTAAATTTTAGGAGTAGGTTAGTTTTTCCGTATGTGTAATCTATCGTTAAAAAAAGAAAGTCAAAGTTTTTAAATAAAAATTTTGATATTCTTTTCAGTAACCTAAATTAATTGTATTTTTATTGTGAATTGGATAAATATTGAAATCGCATGTGTGTTTATATTTATCCATTTTCATAAATAGATGTAATTTCTGTTTACGATATTCATGATTAATGTTTTGGGTATGTGTTACGTTTTTGTTGGTTTTTGGTTTACAGTAAAAATAAGGTTAAAAGAATGACTTTTTTTTATCATTATTTTAGTTTGTCTCAGGATATACGTGTATTTTAAAAAGATAAATGTATACTTTCAAACTTTTAATTAAAATGATAAATATTACGTTTAATAGGGATGGAAATAGGGTGGGTGTTACGTGAGTAATGCATTCCTTGTTCACCCTATTGTGACTGATAGACGGGTTTGGGGGGAGGAATCCTTACGGTTTCAGGAAAGCTGTTGGATATGTATTTAGTAAAAAAAGTGTTTTAAAATTAAAACTATAATAGATCGTCACTACATTAATTGCCATTTACTAATATTGAAATATAAAAAATATATATGTTTTTAATAACAAACATAGACATTTATTCATATATATATTTATCTATACACACACTACATACATATATTTAATAATATAAAAGAATGAATCAAGGTCGGATTAGAAACGGGTGATTTTAATCCTGATCCCACTTCAAGTATGCAAACAAATCCCAGGCTTGTTATCCATCAACCCATGAATTTATTAGGATAGTGTAACCATAAATACCTATTCTATCCTGATGGGTAAAATTTTCATCTCTAATCACTAAACAAAATTATTGTTTAGCTAATTAAAAAATTTGGTAATTTTACATTTAAAAAGATAGCTTTATTTGAAGCATTTATTTAAAAAAGTAGAAATATAATTTATTTTATTAAAACAAATATATATTTTTGAAAGGAATCACATGCAAAGAGAGAATTCACATGCATATGGTTGTGAGATAAGGTCCCAACTCTATTTATGGGATAAACCAGCTCTAATCATGGAATATGAAACCCCATGTTACCAAATAAAATTCCAATTATAGAAAACAAAAACTAAAAGTCAAAAGGATGTGAGATCTCTATTTAATCTTTAATCTTTTCATTTGTTCTATAATTGGCTTAATTTTCCAAAATTTCATCTGAATTTAATCTATATGACACTTGATTTGATTTTATATATTTAATTGATCAAAATTTGGATATAACAAATTAAAAAGTATACATAAAAAGAAAATTTATTTCCTAAGCATTCATCATGCCTTTCTATGTTTGATGGTTGTATGTAGTACTTCCCTTTGATTGTCACATGATTCCCAACTCCTCCTCCTTTCTAATGCTTTTATCATATTTACCTTTTCATGTCCATGTGCATATATAAAAATTGGGGTCATACTTTAAAACCCAAAAGTTAGAAGATAAAAACTTGATTTCTCTTGCTTTTAGATGAAGTTAATGAATATAGATAAATGTATGTATTTTTTTATCAACCAAAGTAAAGGTTGTTGAAAACCCTGTTTTTTAGCTTTCAGATAAGAAATCAAATTAATAAAAAACTTGAAAGTGTTTATACATTTTTAGAATCGGTCTAAACCACTCATCTATGGAAATCAATGATCCTCATTATACAATGATCTTTTTGTAATTTCTATAAAACACGAAGGACCTAATAGGGGCATACTGGGAATATCAAAAGCACATTCATCATCAACTAAATTTATCATAACAATAGAATCATAATCCTAGAAAAAGTATGCACCAATAAATCAACACATTAAGTGATTTCACTCGAATAATTGGCTCTGTTCACAATCGAAAAACCTAGGATTGTAAATCAATGGGAGGCAAAGCTGATGATCAAAACAAAATGTAAGGAATGGAAGTCGATACACATCTAGGTTGGCCAATTAATGAGTTTTCTCTTTAGTTAATTTATATCATATTTTTCGGTTCACTGATAAGTGTTAAGGTTTTTATATCGTTATAAACCATAAAACCAGTTCGTAAAAGCATAAGTGAACGAAAAAGACCAAGTCTGATCGTTTTCATTCACAAATTGAATTGAAACTACAAGCCTTATTGTTTTTAAAGAAATAATGGTTGTGTTTTAAAGACATTTTACATAGACCTTCATGATAAAATGTATGATAGCTCATAGATCCTCGTAGTTCCATGTAATGTTATATAAACCTAAAATTTTCATATTCGTATTTTGAGATGTATACATGACAAATTGAACCATATGGGGCATATGTCATCAGTAGGATCTTGGTTTTATTTTTTAGTGATCACTACCTCAAGTCTTCTTACAACTAGAGAAGGTCAAATTGGGCCGGCCTAGTCAGGGATCAGGACCGGCTTGAGATCGTTGTTTACTGCCTGAATACAATATTTCACCGAAAACAAGGTGCAACCCGTGACCTATTTGGGGACCAACCCGTTTTTAATTTAAATTT
>LUCG01292136.1:0-14568 GCA_001633085.1 Carthamus tinctorius
TGACCGGATGAGTGGTGGAGATCACTTCTCTACTTCTCATTTTTTTAGCACTTGTCATTTGAACCTTACTCTCTCTCTCTCTCTCTCTCTATATATATATATATATATTCCGCTTTACCCATCTTAAATTCTTATGGTAATATCACTCCCAATGGGCTTCCTTTATTTCAATAAATCTTTAAACATGGTTGTTACCAGAGTTTGATCTTATAGACGACTATTTGTCTTTATTGGTACTGTCATTATTGTAAGAAAGAATGTATCAGTCGTTCAATCTAAACTGGTTTTGATAAGTTGTAAAATTATGATACATATGAAAGAATTAGTTCTTTGTAACTATACCTTGGTGGCTTGGTGTTATTTTTGTTTCCAGGGGTTCCTTTTACCATGTAGTGTGTTTTAAAATTCAAGTTGCTGCTTTCTTTTTCCACATAGTGAAGGCACATTCATAATGTTTATAGTATGATTTATATTTATTACTCTACTGTTGCGACGATTTGCACCAATGTTATATGCAACATATATGCAGCTCAAAATGCTCAAATCATGGTAAAGTGGCATAATAAGCAGCATGTAGGAACAATATATACCGTGAACAACCCTACTACGAAGCCTTTAATTAAATATGAATTATGTGAAAGCTCTTTGTAACTTTTATTTGTTTTAAATGTTAAACAGAGCTGGTTTCTTGCTTTATTTGATTGAGAGAGCAAAGAAGTGCTTAGATTTTTCAGCCACCCTTTACATCATCCATCTATTCATATGCATCATGTATGGAGGTTGGCCCTCATCTGTAACATGGTGGGTTGTCAATGGTTCCGGATTGGCAGTAATGGCTTTGTTGGGAGAATATTTGTGTATAAGACGTGAATTGCGAGAAATTCCCATTTCAAGACTCCGTTCAAGTAAGTGAACTTCAATTTATGCATAGTAGAACAAATGAGTGAAAATTGAGAAGAGACATTTCCATCTCTCTTCACCATCCTTTACAATTCAAGTTTGGTGAAATATGTTCTCTATTTACCTTTATTTCCTTGTTGCATGGGTGGTGCTGCATTGCTGGCACTGAAACTAACTTTTTATCATGAAATCTATGTTACTCTTGCTTTGTTGTGGCAGTTATATCCATTCCTTTTGGATCAAACTGGACTGTGATGATTGGTTTTAATCATTCATCTTGATACCATTGATTAGCCAATTCGAAGTCAGTAGCTTATGTGTTTCTATCTTATATTACATTCACCAAGTTTCATTTTCACAAGAACCATGATATTTGTTCATATAAATGCCATTATTGAAGTTGATATTGATAGTGTAATTCCTAAGTTTGTACCACTCGTGGGCAAGCCTTGAGGAGATATCTTTGTGTTACTACGATTATTCTAGTATTAAATTGGCCAAGAATCTTAATCTTTGGTATTGAAGAATACATATTTTGGGTTTCCATGATTGTGTTGGTGTAAGTATAGTACCATCTATTGTTGTTTCTTCATGCATCCAACTCCACTCTGCCGTCAGCTGCATTAACAACTAACAACCATGACCATCATTGAGTTAGATCTAGAAAACTGTGTTGTAGTGCATCGGGTTCTATGAAGCAAGCCAAACGAAATGAAATGGACCCGGTCAATCCCACAAGAGGAGGGGGGGGGGGGGGGNCCTGTCTTGCAAAACAAAGAAATAAATAAAATAAAGAGAAGCTATGGGTGAGAGTGTGTGCAAACGCGCAAATAGACAATTCGTAGAGGTGAGAATAGTTTACAAAAAAAAGGGAAACATGGGACTGAAAGCACAGTACAGATAACTAGAAATTGCAAGGAGAAAATCTAAGACCAATATACAACAAACGGGCCACACCAGTAGGAAAAATAGCATACATGTAAGTTAAATAAAAACTAGGACAACCCTCTATTGGTCGTAAGGCCCTCGTAACCTAAGTACTACCACACTACCCCTATCCCTGTGGACCCTGTCTCACCATCCAACCACTACAAATTCCCTTCTCCTATCAGAGGTCATGTCCTGTCCTGGAAAAATGTCTAAGCCCATCATGTCCTCGTACATATCTACGGCTGTCATGTCCATCCTCAATTGTTCATTCCAAGTCCTCCGGACCTGCCTCTTCTTCACCCCTATGACCATCATACTCCTTTTTGCAAACATTCCCAAATCCTTATACCCTTCCATTCGTTTAGGGGCTGTTTGTTTTTAAAAAGAAAAAACCCTCTTAATACCTCTCAAGTCTTAGTCGGTCAGACATTTTTACATTCAGACCTTTTTTTTTCAGATTTCAGACCCTCTTAACTCTTAAATACATCTAAAATAATAAGTGGTAAACTAGCTTCGTAAACGCCTCCTCTTAATCGCTGCTCAAGTTCACAGATCGTCTCCTTTATCTCAAGACGCAGCCTCCAAGTTCATATGACCTCCAAATCGAGATCAAATTCGATCGATTTCGAAACAACTTGAATAAATTCAAACTTTACAAAAACAAACTGTCTTATTAGATTTCAGACTTCAACACCTCTTATTAATTAGAAGTGAAATAAGACTTCAGACTTTAGACCTCTTACAAAAACGGCACCTTAGTATCTTGTCCAACATGGCCTGACCATCCTCATTTATGCAACTTCTAACTTTCTCTCATGCACCTTTTCATTGCCCAACACTATGAACCATACAACATAGTTGGCCTGATGGCAACCCTGTAGAAATTCCCTTTCAGTTTTAGCGGCACTTTCTTTTCACACGCACTCTCGTGGAAACTTCATTTTTACCATCCGGTATTTATGTGATGTGTCAAGTGTTCCTCGACCTCTCTCTTCTTTTGAATCAGAGACTAGATGCTGAAGCTATCCTTTTGAGTTATCCTTGATTCCAATTGTTTACTTCTACTTCCTCGTTGGACCATATATGGTCAGTCTTGGAGCGACTAACATACCAGCCTTGTGTTTTTAAATTTACCCACCTCTCTCCTCTACTCTTGTAGCCTCCGGTTCCCCTTTGGCCTCGACTCCGCTACCAACATGATGTCATCAATGAATAACATGCACCATGGAACACTGCTCTGTATCCCGTGGGAAGTCTCGTCCAAAATCACAGCAAAAAGGAGTGGACTTAATGCCGATCCTTGGCCAAGCTCTGTCTTTAGTGGGAAATACTCTGCGTCACCCACCGGGGTCCTGACATAGGTTGTATTACATTGACATACCTCCATGGCCCCTTCTTGTCTAGGCTTCTCCAAATCACCTCCTACCGCACGCTATTATAGGTCTTCTCCAAGTCTATGGACACCATGTGTAGCTCCTTACTACACTCCATGAGACACCCAAGGAGGTGCATTGGCTCAATAGTTGACCTCCCAGACACGGGTCCAAATTGGATCTCTCTGTGGCCTCCACTTCGTGCCCACATACCGGCCTCAATCACATGTTCCCGTAATTTTATAGTGTGGCTAAGTAGCTTTATTCCTTGGAGTGGTACATACAAAGTTTTTTGATGTTTTTACATCTTTATACTGAGTAATACATGCAAAAACTTGTGTTTTTACAACTATGTTGATGAAATAGGAAGTTGGTAGTTGATGTGACATGAAACATGATCAAGGCTGAAAGATTGTCTTGAGAGTTTAGGATCTGTTGTATGCAGATTATGTATGTCTTCCAACCCTCCTTTTTTTTTCTCTCTGGTTCCAAGTGAGTTGAGGTGGGATTCTGTGAAGGTAGAATAAGCTTATGAAGACAAGTCAATTGAAGGGGTCCAAATGCGTAGGTATTATTCTAGATCTAACAAAAAGATGGTAACAATCACAAAAGCACATCTTGTACATGCACAATTTGGAAAAGTCCAAGTAATAATCGCTTTTTAACTTAAGGGTTTTATAGGTAATTGGTTTCTTGTATTCTCTCCCCCACAAGAATTGTTGTATTTTTCAAGGAATTCTCATGAAAGTTACAGTCTGCCATGTGTTGAAAAATCTTACAAGCTCAATCAGTTATTTCCTCAGCATTTCATTTTGGTTACCAGGATTTACATCATTTTGAATATACAAATAAGTTACAAGGGTATTTTGGCATTCTGTAAGATGAATTGCTCGTAATTTGTGTTATTGTCAAATGGTGCAATTCGTTTAAGATGGAGGATTATATTTTAAGTTCTTTTTTGTAATTTTAGATGCTTTTTTCCTTGAAACTTGGAAGAATTGATGGTAGTTTAGTAAAAATGGTTAGCTATCAGTTAAGCCTCTAAAATATCCTGCAATAATATGACTAAATAGGGAAATCTAGTGGATCAAATGAGTTGCTAGATGATGGTTGACCATAAATGTGGCAAAGTAGGAACTACTGCAATTACTATAATTCATTGCAAAACGGAAGTTATTGCAATTCTTGTGGGACAGGGGAATAGTTATTATCTGCAGTTATTATTGGTTACTTATGTAGGGAAATATGAAGATAATAATATAAATATTAGGAATTGCAGTTGACACTATAAATTAAGCCATAAGCAGTTAACTAGAGAGTTAAAAAGAATGAAAAACTTGGATATTATGATTTGTGAGGGCTCCAAATAGATAGGTGCCTTGAAAAAGGTGAAGTTGAAGTAGACTTCATACTACATAGAAAGTGGGCCACTGCTGTCAAAATTTTCTCATACTCTTTTGCTTACCTGAAATTATATTTTTCTTCTCATACTCTTCTGCTTATCTGATATAACGTTATGCACAAACTATAGTAAAATTCCTGTTTCGAAATAGTCAACCAAATTCCTTAGGAGTTACAAGAAGTCTTATATTGCATTCTTAGATGTGATTAGATTGTTTGTGGCTCCCGGCACGTATCGTATTTTAGTGTGCATTTCGTATGCGAAATAGGATGGGACAGGATTGGTCTGCATGGGCGAGAGTGAGGTAGAGGGTATGAGAAGTTGTGGAAGAGTATAGGGTTCTAATTTAACATCGGTATTTTAATAATTTACCAATTTTATCCCATCAGCCTGACTTTTCATTTTGATGGAACAAAAAAAATGCATTTTTGTCCCATCCTGTCCCCGTCTAATGTTAAGCCAAGGGGACAAATAGTTTGTGTTCTGTTCTGTCCTCTATCAACCTGATCTGCATACCAAACACACTCTTAGGTAGCTTTTGGTACGCAAACATGATATGACAGGACTGGACTGAACACTGAACAGGACAAGAGAGACGGGACATATGACAGAACAAGTGTCTGTCTGTGTTGACTAGGAGTCTAGGACTGGACAAGACAAAACTTGACAAGATCCCCCCAAAAGTTGCTTGATTATTTTAAGGTTATATATTAAACGAGGGTTAATTAGTAATATTTTAGTTTCTATCTCATTCTTGTCCCATATTGTTCCACCTATTTTGGTGGAACAAGAAAAAGTCTTATATGTCCCACTTTGTCCCAGTTCTTGTCCCTGTCCTTGTCCCCCATGTCTAACCAAACATGGGACAGTGAGTTCTTGTTTTGTTCCATGTTGCACCAAACGTGAGAGAGTGAGTATTCTCCTGTCCTGTCCCATATACCAAACGCAACCTTGAAGAACGGATGACAAAAATGTTATGCAGGTTACTACAGAGTTACCATAATTCCCTCCAACCCCACATCCTGTCTTTGGTTTTAATTATTCTAAGATGCAATACAATGACAGGCTGTTAAAGGGAAAGTTCTCAAGAATGCAAAAGTTGAAATGTAGTAGAATTATGACGGTAGCGCATCAGAGAAGTTAAATAAGGAGATACCCTCTAAATATCTGGTGGGATTTTAAGAGACTGGGGAATCTGCAACCTTTTTTCTAGTAAAGAAAAGCTAAGAAATGGGGAAATAAAGAAATATCAAATATGTAGTGGAAATTTGTTCTGTTGCTAAATTTATGTAAAAGTAAGCTAATTTGACCCCTATAAAAGGCAAGATTATATATTTATAGAAAATTAACCCATAAGCATTAAGATATTTATCAATTACTCCGTATGAATTCCATAAGCATAACCAAGATGCAAAGGCAATTCTTTATTTTCAGAATAAATACTCATTAAAATGTAGGGATCATTCAACTGTCTTCAACTTTTAGTTATATTCTTTGGCCCTTGCTATTTCGGAAATTGACCGAAATAGCCAATTTGGCCTCCCCCTCTTCCCTTTATATCCACCTTTTCAACAACAAAATATCCAAAGTTTACGCAACTCACTTAATCTACTTCTGAAATATAATATTCACGAAAATCAGACATTATGGAAGTTGCATAATTGCTACTTGCGTAGTGTCTATTTTTTTACTTGTCCACGTAGACATCACACTAAGTAGCACCTATGCAACTTGCATAATGTCTACTTCTTATGCATATTATATTGAAAAAGTGGGCTTTATGCAAGTTGCATAAGGGGCTGTTTGATTGGTTTTCCATCAAGTCCTGTATGGATAAAGTTGTCTGTGTGAATTAATTTGCCTATATAGTTTAGGAAGATTTTTGTTTGGGAGGGTTTTTCCCTAAATGGAAGGAACATGTTTTTAATTTGGAGGGACAAGTTTAGGAAAAACTTGGCTTTCTGCATAAAGCTCCCACTAGAAGCTTACTGAATAAGCCACTTTCTGTATCATTAAGCCACTGCCAAATAGTCACGTATAGCTGACTCAATAAGCTATAAGTCCGGCTATTTAGGTGAATAAGTTGTAAAGGTGGCTATAAAGTGAAGAAGGGTGGTCAAATTGGCTATTTTGGACAATTTCGCTTGCTATTTGCTGTCATTTTTTTTCTTCTTCGTGTTGGTTTTATGGTGTAAAATGGTACTTTTATCTGCATAATTAGTTTTTTCGGGTGTAATCATGCAGGTGTTTGACAGATGTTAACAAACTCAGTGAAGAATATATATTCTTTTTTGCTTTATTAGTAATCGCGGGATGACTGCATAGCGTTCCTGTTGCTAAAAACTTCAGACGGTTATTTATTTTCCGTTTTCAAACACTATGATCTCATGGCGGTTTTAAACACGAAGACTTGGAGGAGCGCAGTTTGCAGGATGAAGTTACCGATACGTATAAATCCGGTATAGAGACAAAAGTTCATTTTGCTTAGATGTTGTCATTAACATTCATAATTTGATGCTTTTTTTTCTTTCAGTTTTTTGTTGTTATCTGGTGTGCAAAACCTGGTTTTATGATATTTCCTTTTTGTTCTGTTCATACTTCCTCTGTTTCATGAAAGTTAAGGTCTTTATTTTAGTCACAGTGGTGGCTCTTTTTTTAATTTGCAACTTAAAATTACATATTTGTCCAATTTTTGGTTTACAAGAGGACCCAAAATTGTCATTATTTAAATGCAATATTGTTCCCAAACCTTATGCCTTCCCTTTTCTTCCACATTGGAAAAGAAAGTTATGAGAGGAGATTTATCACTATTTTGATTTTACTTCATTAAACACAATCACTTTAACTATCGTAAAATGACGTATCAAAGTCTCAACTCGACCAACCCCACCTAACTCGCATAATTTATGCCTGGTCGAGTTATACTTTTGTTTGGGTTGAGTTGAACCGAGTTTTTTCAAACCACAAACATTAAATTGGACTGTTCAAATGCATCCAACGAGATCAACCCAACCCAATTATGTATGTAACTATGCATGTGTGTTTTCTACTACTAATGATTGGTGAAGTTTACTAGTAGTAGTAATGGAAGATAGAAAAAGATAAGTGTTTTTGTTGATAGAAAAAACAGCTTATAGCACTTTGAGCATTAAGCACTAACAACTTAACCAACTCCTTTTCTCTTCCTTCCTACTACCCTGCAAACTAAATTTCTGTCTTAATCTCCTCTTCTTCTTCTTCTTCTTCTTTCTTCTTCTTCTTCTTATTCTACATTTCATCTTCATGGCTGAGCTTTCCATGATGAAGATATATCCGCCACCGCTTCATCGACCATCATGTACACACCTTCCAACCCGAAAGTCTCCAATATGTGCGATTGATGTAGCTTTTCCATCACACTCCCTCCTGGATTTGCCAACACGAGCTGCAATACGAACAACCGTTAATCTACAATCCTTCCTTTAGATGACAATATTATGGAAACGACTGCTCTACTCTGACTACAACAACACTAGATTTTCTTCGGTTCGTTTTTCGTTAAGTCCTGTATGGATAAAGCTATTTATGTAGATTAATCTGGCAATATAGATTTAATAAAATGCTTTATAGGAGTTAGAATTATAGGACCAAACCAGAAAACGTCATATCTAAAAATGTTACAATAGGTTTATAGGACAATATTGGGCGTCTTAACATGTTTTTAGGATGCTTTTAAAATAAAATTCTATTACTAATTTTAACGTTTGAGAATATCCTTGTATAAACACGTGTGCGATAAAAACATGGGCTAATAGGACAATTGTCAAGATTGTCCTATAAGCTTATTGTAACACTTTTAGATATAACTTTTTATAGTTTAGTCCTATAAACTTAAGTCTTATAAAACATTTTGTTAGGAAGCTTAGACTTTTTGGAAGTCCTATAAAGCCAATTTTGCTATAATGTCTTTTAAGCAGAGGTCTATGTACATCTCACCCCACCAACCGGGTGTATGTTGGTAGGACATACACTGGATTCGTTTGGTTTCATATGGTAACCACGATTTTAGTAGTTATTCTTTACCTGAAGCGAGCGTTTTTCTAGCATCTTTTTAAGCTCTTTCACCATCGCAAGACCACTTGTGTCGATGCCCGTTACAGCTATAAATTCACGTTAAAAAACAGATTATTATTTCTGATCTCATTCGTATAGTACTCGTTTTTTAAATCCAATTATTTACCGGTCATGTCGATAATAACACATTTTAATGAACTCCCATTGTTGGCTGCTAACCACTCTTCCTCTTCTCTTATCCATCTCAATATCCTGAAATCGAAAAAAAAACGATTTTCAATAACCCCGAAAAACGCATTTCTAACTTGTACATTTTGGCTTAACGAGTTGTAAGACGTACCTTTCTTGTAGGTAAGTAGAATTGGCAAAGTAGATCGGGGCCTCGATACCCAATATTACAAACGAAGGAACCCTTTGAGCTTCTCTATATCTATTGACGTTTTGATATATCTGAGTGCCCGGGATGTTTCCTAGAACGCCAGTGTTTGGTCTCGTCACATGTAAAAGGATCTTGAAAATCGAAACTCCGACCTACAAGAAACCAAAGATGGATTTAAGTTTCCGTATGGAAAAAATTGTCTATGTGGATTAATGTGTCTATATAGATAAGGAAATGCTTTTGTTTGGGAGGGTTTTTTATAGATGGATGAATCATGTTTTTTAATTGTGAGTGGTAGGTTTGGAAAAAAAAACTTGGCTTTCTGCATGACGCTCCTCCATGCCTATAAGCTTATTGAATAAGCTACTATAAAACTTAAGCCACTAAAAAAACTTGGCTTTCTACATAAAGCTCCCTTAGAAGCTTACTGAATAAGCCACTTTCTATGTCATTATGCCACAAAAAAAACTTGGCTTTCTGCATAAAGCTCTCCTAGAAGCTTACTGAATAAGCCACATTCTATGTTATTAAGCCACTAAAAAACTTGGCTTTTTGCATAAATCCCCCCAGAAGCTTACTGAATAAGCCATTTTCTCTATCATTAAGCCACAACCAAACTGGCATATATAGAGATTGAATAAGTTATTATCGCCATTAAGCTCATTAAGTTGCTAACAAACAGACTCTAAATCAACGACTAAGCACTATACGTAGTTATGTAAGAAAATTACCGCAATTGCAAGACCAATGGGGACCGAAATGAAGAGAACACCGAAGAAGGAAGATAAACATGCCACGAAGTCGAGTTTGTCAACTTTCCAAAGCCGAATCGTACTTTGGTAGTCCATTAGCCCGATAACCGCAGTTATGATGATTGCAGCTAGAATGAGGTTCGGTGTGTAGTGAAAAAGAGGCATCAAGAACAAGAGTGTTATGAGCACGGTTGACGCCATTATGATGTTCGACACCACGCTTTTTGCTCCCGCATTTGCGTTTACGGCCGATCGCGAAAACGACCCTGCAAAAAGTTAACCAATTTTTTTAGTACGATTAAATTCGAGTTTTATGAAATATGGAAATATTAAGTGAATAGTAATAATTCGGATTGTTAAGAATATATGGAACCCCATTTGACCGCTCTTCAAAAAAATCCCTCAAAGGAGAGAGAAAAAGATTCCAATATATATAAAAGATTTAACGAATATATGGGACTATGAGTAAATTTTCAACATATTTTATAAGATGGCGATTTTGAGGTTTTTTGTGTTAAACCTTGAGTAAATTTTCAACAGATTCTTTGAATTGGAGATTTTGAGGATTTTTGCTTTAATAGATAATCTAAAATATTCTTTAAAATGGAGAAAATAGGAGAGAATGGGTGAAATTCTTCAAATTTGGAGAATTATGAAAAAGAGGATTATTTAGGAAAGATAAATTATTTTTTTATTCTTCCTACTAAAGATAATCTTGGAAATTAAATATTTAAGAGATATAAATAATATTTTATAAATTGTACTGAATGTTTTAATGATATAAATTATATTATATTAGTTTCCAAAATGAAAAAGCTGTTGGGAATTAACATAATATTTTTTGGAATTCTTTTTTATTTTTGATTTTCATTTTGAATAATCTGTTGGTTAATATATTTCAAAATAGTAAATATTGATGAATTTATGAAACCCCTATTAAAGAAAAAATACTCGAAATATAGCCGATGTCAGACTCTAACAGAATTAACAGAATTTGAAGTCAATTACCTGTAGTGACATAGCAAGAAGAGCAAGAACCAGCCATATTCATTAAGCCAATAGCTATCATTTCTTTATTTCCATCAACTTGGTAATCATTTAAAGCAGCAAATGTTCTACCAACTGCAATCCCTTCCTGTAAGTGAGTTTTCACCATATTATTAACTTAGTAGATTGATGCATTGTGGGGTTGTACTGTACAACCCCACAACACATCCAGTTGCATTTCCTTTCTCCATGTCATGGGAGAAAATAGATGATCTAGAACGATATATGTTATCGTTCTGGATCTGACTATTTCTGCAACAGGAGAGGTTCTACGAAAATAGGAAACTTACAGTGAGGGATAATATTCCGGTGATGATTCCGGTCTTAATCGCAAGTCCGAGAAATTCACCGTTAAAATAGAGCATGTTCGATGACGGCGGATTCAAACCCTTTTGCAAGTGACCGATCTACCAAACGAAAAAAAAAACTCTCAATATTCACATATGAAATAATCCATTCGAATATCAAATTAGTTTGAGTAATATTCTTACGGTTGCGATGCCATGAAGCTTTGATCTGAATAGAGTGACCAGAAGCGTTGAAAGAATGACCGATGCCAATGGAGCCGCTGCTGATACCCAAAAGAGCTTTGGTTTTCGCATGCCCTGCATTGGTTAGTTGTCCCCTTACATGCATCAACCACTTGTATTGTTACTGTAATATCTGAAGCATTAAAGGATGGATCAACCTGTTTCCATGAGACCCGTGAAACCAACTTTAAAGGCACAAAAACACTAAACCTTGACAGCAGAAAGCCAGAAACAGTGTGAAGGTTTAGCAAGAACACTGGGAACCGTGAAGGTCAGTGCCTTTTTGTATCTTTACAGTGTTTTTGCAATGAAGGTTCAATATCTTCTTGTACCTTCTCAATGTTTAGTCTGTGAAAGTTTGATGTTTTTTGCACCTTCACAGTGTTGTATTGTGAAGGTTGTGTGTATCATTACAGTGTTTTGCTGTGAAAGTTCATTATTATTTTCTGGTCTCGTGGAAACAGGTTGGTAAAACTTATAAGTTATTCGGGTAATGTATACTTACAATATGCCTGGTGGTAAGTAAAAAGGCCAAAAAGCAAATCCCCATCACAATGGTTTGCCAAGACCACTGCATAAATACAGAACAACTTTTAATGAACTAAATGACAATTTAAGTTTCGATAATTTATTATTATCACAAAAAAACATATTTCATACCTCGCTTTTGTGTTGAATAGCGGATGATAAAACGGGGATTATTTGCATTTTGCTAGTGAAATGGACAATCCCGAGTAGTCCTTTTAGTTGTTGTAAAGAAACAATAACCGCGGCTCCCGCCATGAAACCAACAAGTGTCGCCTTCGATAAGAAATCGATCACAAACCCCAACCTGTTAACCATCACCTCCGTTAACTACAAAAATTACTAGAATCTTTTTATAAAACGTAAACCATAAGTTTGTAAAAGAAAGAGAATAAGTTTAGTTTCCCGGATTTGCTAATAATTTTTCCAATACTCAATATCTTCTGAGAGATGCACAAAAAAGCCCAAACCAGCCCAAAAAAAGCCCGGACCAAACAAGCCTGGTCAAGCCCAAAAAACCTTATATAGAAAAGCCCAATTGGCCCATCTTTTACATCCAAAAAATCTATGCTTTTTTTCATATCATGAGACATCCGAAGTCTATTTGTTAGTAGTTTAATGAGTTTAAAGAGACTTACAATTTATTCGGTCAGCTATAAATAACTGTTTAATTAGTAGTGATTTAATGATATATAAAGTGGTTTATTTAGTAAGCTTTTATAGGGGAACTTTACACCCCAAAGCAAAGTTTTTTTTTTCTTTCCAAACTCGTCCTTCCCCTTAAAGAAAAACGCTCCTTCCATCTACGAAAAAACCTTCCCACTCTATACAGATAAGTTAATTCACAGAGACAGTTTTATATATTTATATAAGATGATGATGGCTGGTGTTGACCCAAAAAGCACTTATTAGTTCCTACTTCCCACTGCTAAATAATGAAACAATAAATAATTATTTATTTATTATTATGTTAAAGTAAAATGATAAGAAGAAGAAAATAAGCAGCACTTTTTTATAAATAAATAAAAATTGGTGCCACTTTTATGAGTTCTCATAGGATATTCCTTTGTAAAGTTTTGTGCCCATTACATAAAGTTCAAAACCTTATTTCAATCATCCAGGCACCAACCTTTACCACTTCTACATGAAAAAAAGGTGTTTTTGAAATCATCTGCTTTTAGAAATATTTTAATAAATTTTTATAATTTTTCTAAAATAAATTAAAAAATAAAACTACATTGAAGCCTAACAAATTACATTATTAAAACATATTAGTATATTAATTACTATACTAAATATTTTTTTTTAAAAAATCTTTATACAGAAATAACAACACATTCAATTTCATCAGTGAAAAGGATTAAAAATAAATATGTTGAACCCTGTTAAACTAATTTCCAAAAGAGTGAAACCCCATCAGATTGCTCTCCAAAAAATCCAGTAAGAATAGAAAAAAGGTTCCAACATGTATCAAGAAAAGGTCATACAAGTAAATAACGAATAAAAAGTACCTGAGAAGCCCTAAAGTGGCTTGAAAGACACCGGCAAAGAACGTTGCAGTGAAAGCCAACTTAAGGTAAAGATCAGGATTTTGGGTGTATGGAACTGCTTCATTTAGCATCGTTCCCATAACCAGTGAAGCTATCGACACCGGGCCCACAGCTAGATGTCTCGAACTCCCGAGCACCGAGTAGATCAACGGTGGCACAAAGCTCGAGTCTGATCAAATTTTCAAAATGAAAATATACATTCAAATTAATTGCCCAAATTACTAATGAATTTAGTAACATATTGCATAGTTAAGATAGGAAGCTCACATAGCCCTATTATTGGAGGCAAGTTTGCAAGTTTTGCATAGCTAATACCCTGCAAAGTAAGAGGAACAAAACCAAATTAAAATAACATAAAAGAAAACAATATATATATATATATGTGTGTGNAGTATAAATTATATATGTGGGAAGATAAAAAGTAAAGATTCATTTGTGAATAAATTGAAAACTATAGAAAATGAAGTTGAAAATTCATATGTGAATAAAATTTAGAAACTTAACATTGTAAATTATATATATATAATTCATATATACATCTTCAATTTTTTTTCAATAATTCACAGATAAATATTTCATAAACCCTTTTTTTCACTATATTATAATATTCAACATATTTATTTGAACCTTCAAGAAGAAAAAATGATGGGGGTTATTTATTTCTCGTGAATAGATACCATGTTTATATCTTCATTCTTATAATCCCCATATAAGGTGACACCCACAAATGAAAGTTTTAAAAATTATCACTGAATTTTAGGTGCAATTAAAGTCTTTTAGCCACTATTTATAAACAAATTATATAGTATTATCTAGCTATAAAATTTTAAAATAAAATATTATTAAAAATCAAAATCTTTAAAAGAAATAATGCATTCAATTTCAACAACTATTTTATTTTAACAATTATATTCAATAAAATATTTTTTTAAACATTTATGTTTTCTATGTAATTTCTTCTATTACTTAATTTATTTTACAATATAACATAGTTATTGGAGTATAAAACTTTCATAAATCAAAAGTTAGTTGTAGCATATTTAAATGCATAAGGCTACCAGTAGCGCATAGCATGCTTGGCGGGCTTTGAAGCCGCCGACTTCATTTCAAGCAACGGGTTGGGGTAC
>LUCG01292156.1:0-10944 GCA_001633085.1 Carthamus tinctorius
TTATTTTAAAATAAGGACCACTGTGGATAAAATATGTAAACCACATGGACCAAATATGTAATTCACTTTAGAATAGATAAGTCGTTCATTAATTACCTTTAAAAAATACTTTCTTTATTCCAAAGTCCAAACGATAAGCATATATCACTTTCTATTTGAGTTTGAGAAGAAAAAGATCTACTACTTTTTAAAGATTCATTAATTTTACAATATATATTTACCGATTACGACCATCCTAATATATATTTGTATTGATTGTTGTTTTGTAAAAGATATTTTTAAATATCTTAAATATCTCTTAAATATTTATCGATGACTTTTATATGCTAAAAGCAATATTACGTTTGGAAAATCAGGAAAAATAAAAACATCATGATATATATTATCGTTTGATTTAAAAATTGCATCGAAAAATATCTAACTTTTTTGGAAAAAGAGTAAAAAACAATGATTGTATATAATTTAAATAAATTCTTTTTGGATGAACTAGTTTTATATCCGTATATTGTAGTGGGAGTATAAAAATAATATTTAAATCGAAAAATCGGTATATGAACTATTAACTATTATTAACTAAAAATAAATATTATATTATAATAGAAATCAATTATAAATTTTTGAGTGAATTACATTGGTGGTCCCTTTGGTTTGCTCTAAATTTGGATGTAGTCTCGTAAACAAACTATCTACCCCAAAAGTCCCTAACTTTCTATTTTCATAATCCTCATAATCCCTCAACTTGGCCACCGTTAACCCCATATATACCTCTAGTGCAAGGGGCTTTTTTATCTTTTTATCTTATCTCTTTCTTTGTTTAAGAAAAACAATAACTAAATCTTAACCCATCCTTCCATACCCACGTCCCATCCCAAGCCATCTAGACCTGAACCTGGATTCCCACTATTCCTGGTTATACCATCCCTTTTCATCCAACCTCAAACCAGATTCCAAGATTTATCCCCTCAGTCAACCTTTAACTTAAATTCTTAAATTTCTCCCCTCCAAACATAGATTAAAAATAAAAAGAATCCTAAAAAGTCAAAGGTCATTTTTGGGCTCAATACTATTGGAAAACTGGTGTTCCCGAATAGTTGGCAAATTGGGGAAAATACACAGCAAAGAAATCTCGCGTTTAACTTTTGATATATAGCGAAATTAGTCTAAGGACTAAGAATTCAATCAAACAGAAGTCGGTCAGATACTTTCTCTCATCTGATTCAGATACATAGCTATGATGCAATTTTGTTGATGAAATCGACACACAAGTTTATTGATTGAGTTTCGAAATTTTAAAGTTGAATTCATGGCTTCGTAAATCTTGATTCTCCTTTTCACTATTCCAGCTTGAAATTTTGAGGGTGTTTTATACGATTCTAGATCGTCTTCTTATTAAACAACCCTAATCAAGTATTCTGTTTCAAGTTTTCCTCTAAAATTGGATTTTCTTCCCCATTTTTACTGCTGAATCAGTTCAGTTTGCCCTAATTCAAAAGGGGTTTTGGATTTACCCTAATCTTCTGATTTTGCAACTTGAGTTTAAAATCACATATTTGTTGTTGAATGGATCCAACAATTTTGTCAAAAAGCAGATGTTTGTGTTTGAAAACTTGATGACATGGAGGAAAAATGTTGCAACTTTGCATACTAAGAACGCAATGCAGGCATTGGCCAAGGGTTTGATGTGGATATCGACACAAGATTACTATATCGTAAGGGAGTTATAGGGTCTAAAGTTGTGGAGATTGATAAACACAAAAGGGATCTTTAGTTGTATATTTTTAGGGTTCATTTTTGTTGTTTTTGGATTTGACGTATGGATTTCATGTTGTAAACTTTTTGTACGAGTTTGTTCTTGAACTCATATGTGCAATCATGATTCATGAACAATGTATTTAGGGTTTATTGTGTTAAGTAGGTAGGAGGTAGGAGGTGAGAGAAAGAAGGGGATAAAGACAGTTTTGCCCTCATGTGTAAAGCACATGATGTTACTTAACGATGGTCAAACTAACGGAGTTAAGTTGAGGGACTATGGGTGTTATGAAAATGAAAAGTTAGGGACCCCTAATGTAGATAGTTTGTTTAAGGGACCATATCCTAATTTTGAACAAACCACATGGACCACCAATGTAATTCACTCTAAAATTTTAATTTAATTTAATTATTATTAATTCTAATTATTAATTATTTTCAAATGTTATTTATTAAATCAATTATTATTTAAAATGTTTAGTTGTCAAAAAAATATATAACAGTATTTAAAATGTTAATGTAAGTAACATAGAATTAAAGTTATACTTTTTTAAAATATTTATGTAGGTTACATAGAATTGAAGCTATACTGTTTTTAAAATATTTATGTAAATCACATAGAATTAAAGTAACATAGATAATTATAACATAGTAAATATTTCATTAAAAATATTTGATTTAATTCTTAGTTATATATTTTTTTAATTACTTATGATATGCAAAGTTGATTATTTTTATTTTTATTATGTATAATAGTAATTTAAATTATAAATTAACGTAGATTTTTTCTAAGATATGTTTAAAATTTATAATGTATATATATAGTAGTCAATTTTATATTTTTTCAATCAACATTATAATATTATTGAAATTGTTGTTGTTTCCATTAATTAACATATTATATTATTAGAAATTTGTTTTAATTATACTATTAAAGATTTATTTTAATTATATTATAAAATATTTATAACTAATTATTTATTAAATATGTCTTTTCATGGAATATTAAAAAATTATTTCTTTCTTCTCAATTTAGCCAACTTTTAGTTGAAATACATTAAAAAATTGTTTCTCCGTATTCATTTAGAGATTTGAAAAGAATCTTTATATTTAAAAAAAAACTTTAAAATTTTCAATTTAAAAAGTTTATTTAACAATGCTGATGGAGAAGTTTAAAAAACAAAGACCCATTTTTATTATTTTAGCAATACCGTTAAAAATACTCCAATAAACTAATTTTTACTAAAGATAATAATTTTTATAAATTTTTACTAAAGATGCCATTAACAATCCAATATAGCATAAATAAGGTATTTAAAGTATTAGACTATTAGGTTTGAATCATAGGAAACATATTGTGGGCCCCAATAGCCGAAAACAAAAAGGTAAGCAATTGCAGTATATCTTTAAGAGTTACATGTTTCGTCTCTCATTTGTATCTATCCTTTGCTTTTGGTCTTTAAAATTCATAAGGCACATTAATGGTCCATTTTTTATGTTTCGAAACCTAAAATATACCCTGCATTTAACATTGTCAGTGTAGGTACGCTAAGTTGGTCACGAATTGATGAAAAAAAAGAGGCAGACCGGGTATACCTGACCCGTCCCCGGCCCCTTGACCCGTTTTCTCCGAGGAATCCCCGCCGCCCTTCGGGTTGGGTGAACTGGGTTCCCCACCGGGTGGGGGAAAATCACCATCCCTAATTGAAACGCTACTTCAACTAGCGTTTCATAAGTTTTTTGTAGTTTTTTCGAATTATACCCTTATTAATATTAATTATTATATCCTATGATATTTCTTTTGGTTATTTTATATATTCATAAGCTAGTTTTTGCTAAACATAATTTATTAATAAACTAGCTAATCAGCTATTTTGTCAAACACAACCCAAAAGTAGACATGATGGCATTAACGGGCACTCCGTTAACGATGTTAACTGTAAGAACCATTTGGGCTTGGAAACACAAAAATTTGGATCACCATTCACCAATCACCAATTCAGTTTATGAATTTCAGGGACCAAAACCATAAAAGAATCATAAATAAAGGACCAAAAATGTAATTTTCAGTTTATATTAAATTACTCCCAACATTTCTTTGCTTCAAAGGGTTTATATACAACATACATATATTTTCCTCCTTTGTGAAGAAGAGTTCCTTCAAATCACAAATCCTGCAAAATTCCCGATTCCCATTAAAAAGAATCCTCGAAAAATCGTAACCCCTTTTCGGTTTCAGGGAAGAAACTTGAAATCAACAACACAAACAACAATGCATTCAATATATACATATATATATATAGATATGCAAACACGCGCTCCATTGCTGACTAAAGCGTGCTCAAAAAGCTTCAACTCGACTGTATAAAGCTCTGGCTTCATCTCCCTTTAAATCAGTTTTTACCCTACCAAAAGGGAACCCCCCCACATTGGTAAATTTTTCTCTTTGCGCTATCAGTTTTTGGTGATTATTAAGTCGGTTTCTGTTTCTTCGTGGGTTTTTAAGATCCAATCTAAGTTTTTTTTTAAGACGTTTTGTGTTGGTGGTGGGTATTGCTTCATGTTTGATATGTGGACTGAAGCCGGAAATTATTGGTTGTGTGATTCAATTCGATTGAACAAATGCAAAATTTTGTTTTCGTTTTGAATTTTGATGTCGAAATCTTGATTTCGTATGCAAAATTGATGCGAAATAGTTTGCAAGTTTGAGATAGACGTTTTAATTTGCAGTAATTGTCACGAAATTGAATATAATTAGGAATTTTTTTTATCTAAAGTTGAAAATTTGAATCAATTTTGAAATGGTAAAACGCCCATTTTTGATACCCAATGTCAAAGCTTTTGAATGTAGAAATTATTCTACTCAACGTTTTATGGTTCTCAAAGTCAAACTTGTATCATGTTTTTGAGAATCATTAATGGAATTTGACTACATCTTCTGCTTTATAGACTGCATAGAGCATATTTTTTTTGTAATATATGCTGTTATAATTTCAGTTATGACTTCTAATCTTGATGAATTTGCAGTCCATATTTGTTGAATTTGATTCAAATCCGATGCTTACATATATATATATATATATATATATAGAGAGAGAGGGGTTCAAATGAGAAGTGCTAAAAAAATGAGAAATAGAGAAGTGATCTCCACCACTCATCCGGTCAATAAAGGNCATGGAGGATGGAGACGATTCAAGGAGGGTGACCTTGTCAAAGCCGCCTTTATTGACTGGATGAGTGGTAGAGGTCACTTAACCTAATACTATATATATATATGTGTGTGTGTGTGTGTGTGTGTGTGTGGTCAGGCTCAAATAAGAGCTCATCTTTCATTGTGAACGTGAGGACAGCCGAGGGTGCGTCACGTGGCATATTCAAACTGAATAATACAACATTTAGTATGCAGGTTGAATAATATTGAATGTTGTATTATTCAACCTGAATAATACATGATTATTTAGTCCGGTTATTTAGTCTGAATTGGCTGTCCTCACGTTCACAATGAAATTTGAGTTCATAGCCGAACTTTCGTCTATATATATGGGGTGGTTTATTTTATAAACCATGCAATTCTTTCAAATTTTATAAACCAATCTCAACCATATATGAACATGATCAATGGTATGGATTAATTTGGTTCCTAAATTTACATTTTATAACCGCCTCTAAGTTTCAATAAAAAGAAAAAACAAAATCAATGGTTGAGATTAGGTTTGTAGGGTTTGTAAGAATTACATGGTTTGTATTAGAAGCTATATCCGGTTCCCATTTTGGTTGAATAAGTTCTAGGATTGATGACATTATGATAAATTCGTGGCAGCCGTGGCCCACCGTAGCCCTTGAGCAGCTTGGTCCCTAGTTTTTTGTACTTTTGGGTTTTGTAGATTTAGGGTTCTTTGCTTCGAAGGGTTTATAGATATACATGCATTCAAATTCCATTTTGCGAACCAAACGCCCCTTTCGGGTTTGCAAACCTATGAATGGTTTTCCATTTAGTTATTTTAGAAAAATTTGTGGGTAATCTGATAGCTTATGGAAGTAATTAGATAAAGTGGGTCAAATAATGAATCACATTCTGATTCTAACAATTTCTTGAAAGTATTGTTTCTTTCACAATGAATGTTTTGATGTTGATTGCTGAGGTCCATGCTTTATGGACACGCAATCGAATGCATTTTAAAGGTTAAAGATGTCACGAATGTTGGAATTATAAAGTGCTTTAGAATGTGCATGTAACATGCTATCTTTAGATGTCAATCACATTTTCATGTGCATTTGTTCTTGTTCTCCAATGATGCCAACCAAGTAAAAAAATACAAGAAAGAGTTGCAAATTTTCGTTTTTTCGAGTATTTTTCAATGTGCTTTTTGCCACACTGATAGGAAGCAAAGCAAGCATGGACTTGATGACTCAAGAAGTCTCGATTGGTGAATTATCATCAAGGAAGCAAGGTCTTTTGAAAGATCAAGTTCGTTTAGTTAAGAGAAAAGATTGTGATCGTTATGAGATTGCTGGCATTCAAGATAATCTATCGTTTGAGAAGGGTTTCTTTGTTGTAATCCGTGCTTGCCAGATGTTGGCACAAAAAAACGAAGGGATCATACTTGTTGGATTGGCTGGTCCTTCCGGTGCTGGGAAGACTGCTTTTACCGAGAAAATACTCAACTTTATGCCCAGCGTTGCTGTTATTTCAGTGGACAACTACAATGATGGTAGCCGGGTAATCGATGATAACTTTGATGGTAAGACTTTATGCCCCTTGGAATTTTTTACTCTTTGGCTGAAACATGGAAAATAATTTTGATTTAAACTTTCAAATTTCAAGTAAAAGCCTTTTTCCAACCAGTGTGCTAATTCTACACAGTTTTGGTCTATAAGGATATTTATTAGTCTTCCAATGATAGAAGGATGTGTTTCAAATAATGGGAAGAAAATAAACCTAAATTGGGTTGTCGTGTAGATATGACTTATTGTTTATTATTGAACTTAACTACGGTGTAAAAAGTTGCTATCTTGATGCTTATCTGTTATTTCGTTAACTTTGGTTTCGATGTGACTTTGTCAAAACATTCTTGCATAACTATAAGTCTATAACAAGTTTCTTGGAGATTTAACCTTCAGAGGCATCTTGTGGGCAGATTTTCACTGTTTTAATGAAGTTTTCATCATATAATAGAATTGTATTAGGTGGGCCATGCCAGATTGTTGTTATGTGGTGAAGGAGGAGTTTTAAAGGCTTTATTGGCTCAAAAAATCTTTATTAGCTTTGCTATTTTCATGTTTTGGAGGAATCTTGGATGGTGAGTACTTGAACTCAATGTTGTTGATTTTGAGTTAGATGCAACCAATAATCATAATCCTGAAAAGGTGGAATAAGAATGAATAATTTATGTATGCCAATCTTGAAATTGACATATTTATATATAAGCATAAGTTACCAGTTGAAAGATTAAAACATTCTAATATAATTATTTGGGAACAGATCCTCGCTTGACGGACTATGACACACTGCTGAAAAACATTAATGATCTCAAGGAAGGGAAGTCGGTTGAAGTTCCAATATATGATTTCAAGTCTAGTTCCCGAACCGGTTATAGGTTCGCATTTCTTTTTTTCACAAGCTTAGGGATATTAGGGAACCATGGTGTCAATTTCACATAATGGGTTTTGTGAGGTAAATTACCTTTTTATTCGATGAACTTGCATCGTGGCAATTCCCATTGTGGGCATCAAAGAATACAGATCCAAGTCTAAGTTATGTGAATGTTATAACTAAAACCTTTACAGCATATTATTGTCTATTGCTATACTCCCTCCGTCCCAAAATAGAAGGGTCCTTTAGTTAAATGACCTTTTAACATATTTATTTAAATACTTGACCTTCTGACACTTCCATACACAAGAATGCCTAAAAACCTGTCAGAAGGTCATGGATTTAAAAACATTTGTCAGGAGGTCATTTAGCTAAATAACCTCAAAATTAGAGGGAAAATGGCTGTACTAACCAAAGACCACCCCAAAATTGACCTCCTAGCCATTATCTCCTCCATTCTACAATTTACAAAAATAACCACAGGTCCTCTAAAAAGTGGTCTGCTAAAAATCTTTAAAGAAGAAATTTATAGACCCAGGTCTGCTAAAAACTGAATCAGGTCCGCTAAGAAAGAATCAAGTCCTCTAAAAAGGACCTAGGTCCTCTATTTTTTTTTTTTTTTTTTTGAATTTNTTTTAGCAGAGTGCAGACCTATGGTTATTTTCATAAAAGTGGGGAGAAAACGTCTAGGAGATCAGTTTTGGGTTGGGCTTTGATTGGTACAGCCAAATTTCCCAAAATTAGATGTCCACAATGAAAAAAACATAGTTTTAGAAATGTGTAATTATTACACTTTTTTCGAAAAAAAGAAATTGACAATTTTACCCTTAACAATAGAGAGACTAATGAAGTTCTCCATCTTATAATTAAGGGTATAATTGGAAAGTAGGCACTTCCTATTGAAAACGGAAACCACACACCCGGATTGGAACTTATGAGTTAATGTGTGTTATCAGGACGCTTGAAGTCCCAAGCTCCCGAATTGTGATAATCGAAGGCATCTATGCTTTGAGCGAGAAATTGCGTCCGTTACTGGATCTTCGAGTATCCGTTACAGGTGGTGTCCACTTTGATCTTGTAAAACGGGTTTTAAGGGACATACAACGTGCCGGCCAGGAACCCGAAGAGATAATCTACCAGATATCCGAGACGGTCTCCTCTTCCTCATCCATTCTACAAAACCATAAGTTACCAAATTAGGAAACATCTTTTTAAGAAATCTCATATATATGTGTGTGTGTGTGTATATATATATTTCTTGATGCAGGTTTATCCGATGTATAAGGCATTTATAGAACCTGACCTCAAGACGGCCCACATAAGAATCGTCAACAAGTTTAATCCCTTCACGGGATTCCAGAGTCCAACTTATATCCTCAAGGTTCCCTTTTGAGTTCAAACATGAAACAAGTTTTGTAGTCGGGTTTCTGAATGTTTTCTTGATTTCTTTTCTCAGTCATCAAGAAACATAACCGTGGAGCAAGCCAAGTCCGTGATGTCGGATGAACATACGGAAACTTTGGAGGAGACTTACGATATATATCTTCTACCACCGGGTGAAGATCCAGAAACGTGCCAATCGTATTTGAGGATGCGGAATAGAGAAGGAAGATACAGTCTCATGTTTGAGGTTAAAAAGTTGTTTTCATTCTCTTCAGTGAAATTGCGGTTGATGGGTTTATCTTTTTGCTGTAAATTTGAATTACTGCAAAGACATGAAACTTGTTATGATTTTGAAGTGTAGGAATGGGTTACGGATTCTCCATTTGTAATCTCTCCGAGGATAACTTTTGAAGTTAGCGTGCGCCTTCTTGGTGGTCTGATGGCATTGGGGTACACGATAGCGTCCATCTTGAAAAGGAGTAGCAACGTCTTTTGTGATGACAAAGTGTGCGTGAAAATAGACTGGCTAGAACAAATTGGTCGACATTACGTTCAGGTACCACGAGTTTTTTTTCTTTGCTTTTGGACAACTGTGGGTGTTCAGGGCTAGCTTGCACACACTTCCACAGATCCAAGTGGTCCTGGTGGGGACCACTCAAGGTCGTACCAGTTGAGTTACCCCGATGGTTAAGTTTCTTTGTTGTTTCCATTATTGTTTTTTAATTATGACTTATAATTTTTTTTTTCTAATGAGCAGGTGCAAGGAAGAGACCGCATAACTGTAAGATGTGTTGCTGAGCAGCTGGGATTGGAAGGTTCATACACTCCACGTACATATGTGGAACTAATGCAACTCGAAAAGCTTGTAAACGAGGTCACGGTATGAGATATATATATCATCACTATGTTGCATGATGGTTTGTGCAATCTAAATCCTAATCTTGAGCTTTCTGTAGGTACTTCCTGAAGACCTAAAAACAAAGCTAAGCATAGATGACGAAATGCTATTGAGTCCGAAAGAAGCTCTCTCCCTTGCTGCAACAAGAAATAACTTCTTTAAGAGGTGCTATTTACTAACCACCGAGAATGCCTTGTATTTGTATAAAGATGATCACATGAAAAACGACAAATATTGTCTTATAGCTACACGTCTGATTGTTTGTAAGCATATTTAGTTTCCCAGTATAGTTAAATTTTAAGGCCCATGTCTAAGTGTCGTCTGTTTTTTAAGAGGTCTAATATCTAAAGTCTGATTTCACATCTAAAAAATAAGAGGTGGATGGTGCACCTCTTAAAATTTCAGAGGACGGCAAGAGGTTTTTAGACCTTTTCTTAAAAATAAACAAACAGCCTTGAGTCTGCGAACCTCTTACTTATTAGACTTAAGAGGTTTTAAGAGGTATCTTTTAAAAAACAAACAACCCTTAAGTGTTACATTTTTTTGTTTTAAATGTGATTGAAACTTTGCAATATTTTTGATTTCTGAGAAGTTTCTATATACAGTCGAATGTCACATTCGTATTCAACCGCGAGGGATAAAAATCTGAGTGCCATTAATGGGTTTACTATCAACACTCAAAGGTTTGATGACAAGAACACGGAGCCAACAGATGCAATGGCGATCCAGGTGACCTTCTAATTATATATACTCCTTCGATCCTAAATAAATGTAACACGACTTATTTATATTTTGGTAAAGATCCCTTTAGTGTTTAGCGATCACTAATAAGATTTTTGAGAATTAAGATGTACGCAGACCCAAAAGAGTAGAGTGGCTGTTTCCATTAACACCCGAGTAGCTAAAATCTTCAACTTGTGATCGAATGCTGCATTTATTTTATGCATTCAATCTTCAAGTGTTGCTGCTAATGTATGATCATGGTGCTTCTTTTATCTTCTTAAGGGAGCAATTAGCCATCTTTCGGAACAGATATTTACCTTAAATGATCGTATGGATGAGTTCACATCTCGGATTGATGCTCAAAGTTCACAACTTTCAAGAACGTTTTCGGGTAACCAACAAAACATAGAGTCATGCAATGGAGTTGCTTCGACTTCATATTTCACCTCAAATTTAGCCAATGGTTCCTTGAACGGATCTTTTGTGCGCCATTCAACTTCTTCCACTCAGCTAGCAAAAGATTCTCCCCTCATTGAAGAGGTACGTATGTATGACAATGTTGCTTTCGTTTTTGTTATCTATACTTAAATATGTACAC
>LUCG01292216.1:0-10064 GCA_001633085.1 Carthamus tinctorius
TAGAACCCCAAAAACAACATTAATGGGCATCTTTCTTTAATTGTCGGCTGCTATGAACAAATCCAGATTTATAGCAAAAAAGGGGTTGTACACAGAAGAAGAACAAAAGAAATCATTATTTGGAGGGTGGAAAAATCTAATTTTTTGTTTGCGTGGATGGTGTTGTGTGAAAAAGAATGAATAGTGGGGTCTAAAAGGAGGTTCAGAAGACGTCGTGATCTAGTAGAAGACAGGGGGTAGAAGAGGACTAAACAAAAACATTTATATGTTAGTTACTATTTCGACCCTTAAAAGCGAAATTTTGAATTTTAAATGACATGGAAGAAAAACCGAGAGATGAGATGAGAAAGACATGACAACGGGTTTGAATGACAATCAAATGTGAGTTAGGAAAGAAATGAGGGCTTAATTAATGCAATGAGATACTCCTTAAAGTAAGACCAAGACTTGGGAGCCAAAGACAAATAGAACTTAATTGCAATGTCCCCATGCATTCACTTCGGTCCCCATTAAACTTGGAAAAACTTGTTTAATTAGCAATACTATTTAAAACCCCTTGAAGATCTAAAATCCCAGAAATATATGTCTCGAAAAACATAAAAGAAACATGTTCATGGCATACTTTTCTTTGTTTTTCCATGCAATATCATTGCTTTCATGGTCTGCAACCCTTGCCATTGCCTCACTTACCGGAAACAATACTGATCACCTTGCCCTCTTGGCCATCAAATCCAGCATCATCCATGATCCACAACGAGTTCTTGACTCATGGAACACCTCCCTCCATTTCTGCCAATGGCAAGGTGTTACATGTGGTCACCGCCATCCTAGAGTCACCAGATTACATCTCGGATCTAGAGGCCTTGTTGGTTCTTTGCCTCCTCATATTGGGAACTTGAGCTTTCTCAGAGAGATATGGCTAAACAATAATAGCTTCAGTGGTGTAATCCCACCTCAACTAGGTGGTTTATTCAGGTTGCAGAAGCTAATTCTCACCAACAATTCTTTTGAAGGTGAAGTTCCAACCAGTTTATCAAACTGCACGAGACTCGAGGAACTCAGATTGGGTCACAATAAACTAGTTGGCAAGCTCCCACAAAAGCTTGGTTCGCTGGTGAACCTCACATTCTTAAGCATCTACTATAACAATTTCATTGGAGGAATACCGTCTTTCATTGCCAACCTCACTTCTCTTGAAATCATATCGGCCAATGACAATCAATTTGGAGGAATCATTCCAGACACTTTCAATCGATTTCACAACTTGAGAAATGTTAACTTTGGTGGCAACCGACTGCATGGTATGATCCCTCCATCCTTGTACAATTTAACATCTTTAACAGCTGTTCAATTATACGAGAATCAAATCAGTGGAGGTCTATCAAAAGATATAGGCTTGCAACTCCCTAAACTAGAGGAGTTGCAGTTATGGAGCAATAGACTTACGGGAAGCCTTCCATCCTCATTTTCTAATTGTTCAAACTTGGTATTCCTTGATTTGGGTGATAATGGTTTCACTGGGGAAGTTAACATAAATTTCAGAGGTATATCAAATCTTATGGTTCTTGGACTTTCCCAGAACAGTTTAGGAAGTTGGGAACCTGATGAGATGAACTTCATTGACTCCATGATCAACTGTAGCAAACTTGAAAAGTTAGATGTTGGTTCCAACCAATTGAGAGGAGTGCTTCCTAGTTCTATAGGCAATCTCTCATCTCAACTGACATTGCTAGATTTGAGTAGTAACTTCATATACGGCACGTTGCCTTCTGGGATTGGGAATCTTGTCAAGTTAACGGCGATGATGTTATATTTTAATCAGTTGATAGGTATAATTCCCAATGAACTTGGTAATCTTCAGTCCCTGGTACTTTTATACCTCGATTTCAATAACTTCACTGGTAACCTTCCAGATTTTCTGGGAAACTTGTCATCGTTGTATAAGTTGTATTTGTCAGAAAATCGATTACGAGGACAAATACCGGCAAGTCTTGGTAAATGTAAGAGTTTGGCGATCTTAAAGCTTTCTACAAACAATCTCAGCGGCCTAATACCCAACGAGCTTTTTCAAGCATCCTCCTTGCTCTATCTAAATCTCTCTCAAAACCACTTAGTTGGACCACTTCCCAAAGAGATAGGAAACCTCAAAAGCTTATCAACCCTAGATCTATCAGAGAATGATTTCACCGGAGAAATCCCAGATGCCATCGCGAGTTGCACAAGCCTTGAGAATGTATATCTTGAAGCAAATTTCTTTGATGGTCCTATACCTCCCACATTTAGAGCATTAAGAGGTATCACCTACCTTGATCTCTCTAGCAACAACTTCTCTGGGAAGAT
Organism: Carthamus tinctorius; assembly: GCA_001633085.1. Classification (NCBI taxonomy): domain Eukaryota; kingdom Viridiplantae; phylum Streptophyta; class Magnoliopsida; order Asterales; family Asteraceae; genus Carthamus; species Carthamus tinctorius. The sequence continues at coordinate 2,341 of LUCG01292216.1, forward strand.
TCCAACGTTCTTGGAGCAACTAAATTTCTCTGCATTAAATTTGTCGTTCAACAATCTTGATGGGGAGGTACCTAAAAGAGGTATTTTTGCGAATGCAACCACAGTTGCAATTAATGGTAACGGTAGGCTCTGTGGAGGCATTCCTGAACTTGGGCTACATAGGTGCCACACGGTAGCAAGATCAAAGAAAGGTTTCCATGTTATTCTTGTTGTCTTCTCACTTTTCTCATTTATAGTTCTAGCAATAGCGTTGTCTTTGTTGTTTTGTTGGCAAAGAAGGAAGAGGCAAGCACAACCAATAGAACCTTCAACTGGGGAACCATTTTCAAGGGTTTCTTATGGAAGCATACGCAAAGCTACAGATGAATTCTCCGAACGAAACCTGGTTGGCACAGGGACTTTCAGTGCTGTTTATAAGGGTATCCTTAAAGCAGGTGCTACAATGGTCGCTATCAAGGTACTAAAGCTCGAAAACCAAGGAGCTTTGAAGAGTTTTATGGCGGAGTGTGAAGCTTTGAAAAACATAAGGCATCGTAATCTTGTGAAAATCATTACTTCCTGCTCATCTGTTGATTATCAAGGCAACCATTTCAAAGCTCTAGTTTACGAGCTCATGCCAAATGGGAATCTTGATACATGGCTACATCCATCTCAAGAACAAGAAACTGAGAGCGAAGAAGTAGCTCCACGAAGATTAAGCCTTTGCCAAAGATTAACAATTGCGATGGATATGGGTCATGCCATCCACTACCTCCACCAGGAGTGTGAGATACCCATAATTCATTGTGATTTGAAGCCCAGCAACATTTTACTTGACAGTGACATGGTTGCTCACGTTGGTGATTTTGGGCTCGCAAAATTTCTTCCATTGAAACCTCACGAAAGCAGTTCTATTGGAATCAGAGGAACGATTGGGTATGCAGCTCCAGGTATCATTAAATTGAATTTCACATACAAATTTGAGGCCATTTCAGTCTATTTTTCTAAAACCCATCTTCTCAAAAACTTTATTTTGTTTTTTGTCTTGTAAATTGGCAGAGTATGGACTTGGAAGTGAGATGACAAAAGAAGGGGATATCTATAGCTTTGGGATATTGTTGTTAGAGATGATGACCGGGAAACGACCTACAGACGAGGATTTTAAAGACGGGCTGAACCTCCGTGACTATGTGAAGATGGCGTTGCCTGATCGTGCCATGGAAATCGTTGACCCGACAGTAATGCATGCCATTGAGGAAGAGATGGAAGCTGTGAACGCGAATCGTGGATCCGGTGAGGATGAAGCTAGGAAGTGGAAGCGATTGGAAGATGGAATAACTTCGTTTGGTAGAATCGGGTTGGCATGCTCCATGGAATCTCCAAGAGAGAGAATGGATACGAGCAAGATCCTCCATGAGTTGCATCGCATCAATGCCATCATCGTTGCAAGCATTTAGGGATCCGTAAAAAGGGGTTACATTTTTAGTCTAGTCCTCTGCCTACGGAATGGACTTGAAGTGGAATATTATCTGCTAATTATGTGATACTAGTTGGTTTATATAATTGTTGAATATGATGGACGTGGGTCTAGCTGTATATGGGAGTTCGTAAGACTGCAAGTGTTGTTATAGACTATGTATGATCAGCTCTTTTACCATTTTGTGATCAACTATGTTGGAGTTGCAGCTGAATTGGTGGAGGAAGCATGTATGTATTAGGGACAATGTTTAATTCCATCTGGTTTGGGTACAAAGTGGTACATTTGGGATATGGTTTCATTACCAAATTTCCCTTTGCTTGTAAGCCTAATTATTCAAGAAACTTATGTCACAATCTTATTGCTGCAAAAGAGCTTGCTGATGTGAATAGTTTTAGAGGCACTGGTTTAGTGAATTTAGATGTTTCTAAAACATCTCTTTGCATGCATGATACAAGTCCATCCTGTTTTCTTATCTTCTGTGTTAATGTTTTCTTTTAGATTCATGATTTTCAATCATAAACTTACATTATTTTGGATGCACATTTGTTTTTTCTTTTTTTTTTTTTGTAAAATTGGTGACTGTATGCCATGGATTCAGAGAGTATGGTGTTGGAAGAAGATGACAAAGGCAGAGGAATGTCGTGTAGGCCCCACTGCACCCATACTTGTTATTCTAGAAGAAGGGGTTAGAAAGGGTATTTTGGGTAGTTTCTTACCAATAAATCTGGTATAAAGAGGGATGATGATGGTAGTGGAGGGCATCCATAAAATATTGAGTTTCTTATGGGAAAGTCCGTCCTAGCCTCTCAAATGCTAGAGGATACCTTTGTTTTCCATTCAAATAATCTATTTTCATCTTCATTCTTAGTTTGTTACTGATTTAGGGGTCGTTTACCAAATATTTACGGGATAAACACTTACCGGCACAAACATTAAGTACCTTATTGTATAACATTCTTGGCCATCAAGACTGTTTGTTGATAAGTGTCGTCAACCCGGTAAACGTTCACTGGGTAAGAGTAATATCTATCACTTACCGGGGTAAGGCTCTCTATGCTTGTTATGTCTTACCCAGTAAGATTCTCGAAGGTTTCCATACTCAATTGGTAAGGATTGTAAAGTAAGTGATACCAAAAAGTGCTAACCTAGGTAAATATTTAGTAAACGGCCCCTTAGATTCCACTTCATAACTACAATTTTGGGATGCAACAATGTCATTTAGAGATCTTGAAAAGGGAAATTGCACACAAAAGGGGTGGTGGCACAGTTGGCTAACGCGTAGGTCTCATAGCTATTATTGACTGAGTTATCCTGAGGTCGAGAGTTCGAGCCATTGATGTTTTTCACCTATTTCAAAATCTGAAGTCGTTTTTATTCCAAGCCCAATCAGTTGAAGTGATGTTTACTACTAAAATTTAGAATGGATTCACAACCCAAACTAGCAACTCGCAATTAGGATAAACGATTCAAGGGTACCGACTTGAATCGAAAATCCAACTACAATAAACATGTAAACAATTTCTCTTGCGACTCCTTTTCAGTGCTGCTGGACTCCATCAGCACAACATAGGCCCAACAATAGAATTAATTTAGCCCATCTTTTCTTTTCTGATCTGGGCTTCGATAAATGGGCCTAATCAAAAGCTGTTAGGACAAATTCTCTTCACAATATTATTCTTCTTTTCCTTTTTGATGCACATGAAAATATGAAATTGATAAGCAAACAATTAAAAACATGGTTTTGAAAACCGGACCGGACCGGCCGGTTCAACCGGGAACCGACAGCGAAACTGGTTCAATAAGAATGGCAACGGGGCAGGTTCGGGGTGGGTTTTGCGTTCCCCGTCCCCTTCCCCGAAATGAAAATAAATCCCCGTCGGGGATTTTTTCCTCCCCATGCCCGTCCCCGCCCCGATGGGGAATCCCCGACCCCGAAGCCGACCCGATTTAAGCTAAAGACTCACTAAAAACCAAAAGCTAATTATTACAAATAACAATACTTAAATTTTTTTAATGAGAGTTAGAAGTGTTTGTAAACTTATTTATAATTTTAATATTTTTTAAAAATAATTATGACATCATCTGGTTCTTTAAAACGGTTCGACCGGTCCAACCAGTTGAACCAGTGAACTAGTAGGACAAACGGTTTGATCACCGGTCCGGTTTTCAAAACCTTGATTAAAGATCTTTCCTTTTCTTTTGGTTTACTTAGCATGTAAACTTTGATTTTTTTTTCTTTTTCCAACTTTAATAACTCATAATTTAGACAGCAACTAAAATCAAAATAGACTTTTTAAGTATCCAATTAACATTAATTTGATAGGTAATTTGATATCTAATAGTATAAAAATTATCACTTATATGATAGAAAATTTGTTTTTGGATATAAATGTTATATTTATTTAGTTTAAAACCCATAAGAGCACTTAGAACAGTCACACCAGACCATTTTTTATGGTCCGGTTTAACCAGTTTGGTCATCTGTTATCAAAATGCTTGGTTTGGAAATTTCTAAACTATCATTGTGGTTTGGTTTGTGATATGAGAGGTTAATAAAAATAAAAAGGAGAGAAACAAATTAGAATGACTTTTTCTCATCAATTGCATGTCTCCTTTTGCTTTTAATAAAAACAAAAAGGATTACTTTTTTCTTCATGGTTTTAATTTTTAATATTCATGATAAAAACTTACACATGTGCTTTATTTTTTATTTTTTTGTAGATCAAGTTGAACGAGATTTAAGTATTTAACTGCAGAGTTCGCATAGTTTTAATGAAATCTTGTCACGTTCATTAATCCTTGAGTTGGTAAGTTATTTGTTATTTAAAGTTTAGTTGGTCACATTTTTATATTGACTTTTCAAATGGATCAAATCATAAATGGTGTACATAGGGTTAACAACGGGTAGGGTATAGCTAAGGTAAGAGTTATCCCGTTATCCAATTCATTTAAAATAGCGGGTACCAAAATGGGAAATATTATCCACCGCTTAAACCTATTATTCATATCCTATCCATGAAAACAGCGGGTAACGAAACGAGTAATTGATAGATGGTAAAACAAAATTTCATTTTCAACTGTAAATATTATTGTTAAAATTCAAACATATATATAAAAATTAAATTCATATATATATATATACTAATTATTTTATTACTAATTTTTTACGATAAACATATTAAGATTACTTAACCTGTAGTTATACTATAATGTTTTGAAAACAATATAAAAAATGTAAAGCAACACTTCTTGTTTTGCTCCCAACATTGTGTTATTTCTCATTTAATCATACATTCTTTATTTCTCATTTAACCATACATTCTTTAACTCTGACAAATATGAGAAGTAAATTAAAGTATACATTAATAAAGAACTCTAAAAACATTTGAAACAATTCATATTCGAAGTAAATATCATACAAATAAATCAATAATTCTAATTCATAAACTTGTTAAAATGTTATGCTTACAGATGACTTTAAATCAATAATTCTAATTGATAACTTGTTAATTAAGATGTTATGCTGACACATGTCTTAGAATGAAAAATAAGCTTCATACTAAAAATAAAATACTATATATTATTGATTGTAGACTTTTTGGACAGCATTAATATTGTTGTGTAGACTTTTACGTGTTCAACGTTCATGTTTGGCGGCTTGTTGGACGTAGATGTTTAGATTAATGGGCATCTTTCTTTGGTTTAATTTCAACATTAAGAAGAAGAAAACAAAATGAACTAGATGTTTAGATATTAAACGAATTAAGATGGCTGAATAAGAACAACCAAATCCTTATTTTAGGGACCAATTATCCCAAAAAAGGGACCCCGAAACACGACCTGATGATCACGTGACAGCATGACTACAAAACGAATCATGGTATAACGGGTGTTATAATTGTTGGGTGCTATGAACAAATCCGACGACAAAGAACAAATAAAAATAATTATTTGGAGGGTAGAGAATTCAGCTTTTTTGTTTGCAATGTGTGAAAAAGAATAGTGGACTCTAGAAGGAGGTTCAGAAGACATCAATCTAGTTGAAGATAGGGGGTCTGAAGAGAACTAAACAAAAACTATTTATTTGTTAGTTACTATTTTGACCCTCAAAAAACAAAATTTGGTTTTTAATGAGAGATGAGAATGACATGACAAAGGGTCTAAATGGCAATCATATATGAGTTAGGGAAGAAATTAATAATGCAACTAGCGTATAAGATCAGTATTCTTGAAAGTAAGACCAAGACTTAGGGAGCCAAATATATAATAATTGCAGAGTCCCCATCAAAGTTGGAAAAACTTGATTTAATGGACAATTTCTTAATTACCAATACTATTTAACACCCCTTGAAGATCTAAAATCCCACAAATATATGTTTCAGGAAACAGAAAAGAAACATGTTCACTGCATGCTTTTCTTTGTTCTTCAATGCAATAGCATTGCTTTTATGGTCTGCAACCCTTGCCGTTGTTGCCTCACTTGCCGGCAACAATACTGATCACCTTGCCCTCTTGGCCATCAAATCGAGAATAACACAAGATCCACAACGAGTTCTTGACACATGGAACACCTCCCTCCATTTCTGCCAATGGCAAGGTGTTACATGTGGCCGCCGCCATCCTAGAGTCACCATGTTGGATCTTGGGTCTAGAGGCCTTGTTGGTTCTTTGTCTCCTCATATTGGGAACTTGAGCTTTCTCAGAGAGATATGGGTACAGAATAATAGCTTCAATGGTGTAATCCCACCTCAACTAGGTGGTTTATTCAGGTTGCAGATGCTAATTCTCAACAACAACACTTTTGAAGGTGAAATTCCAGCCACTTTGTCAAACTGCACTAGGCTCAGTGTTCTTAGATTATCTCATAATAAACTAGTTGGCAAACTCCCACAACAGCTGGGTTTGCTGGTCAACCTTGTAGTCTTAAAAATTAATACTAACGGTTTCACAGGAGGAATACCGTCTACCATGGCAAACCTCACTTCTCTTGAAACCATATCAGCCGTCTATAATCATCTAGGAGGAATAATTCCAGATGTTTTCGGTCAGTTGTACAACTTGAAAGAAATTGGTTTTGGTGTGAACCAACTGCATGGTATGATCCCTCCATCCTTGTACAATTTAACATCTTTATCAGTTGTTAGTTTCCCAAATAATCAAATCAATGGAGGTCTTCCGAAAGATATAGGCTTGCAACTACCTAATCTAGAGATTTTCCAAATGTGGGGGAACAACCTCACAGGAAGCATACCATTCTCATTTTCTAATTGTTCTAACTTGCTAGAGCTCAGCTTGGGTAATAACGGTTTCACCGGGAAAGTTGACATAAATTTCAGAGGCATACCAAATCTTAGGTATCTTGGACTATATAGCAACACTTTAGGAAGTTGGGAACCTGATGGGATGAAATTCATCGATTCCATGATCAATTGTAGCAACCTTGAGATGTTACTTCTTAGTTGGAACCAATTCAGAGGAGTGCTTCCTAGTTCTATAGGCAATCTCTCATCTCAACTCACAACTCTAACTTTGCATAATAACTTCATATACGGCACATTGCCTTCTTGGATTGGGAATCTTGTGAAGTTAGAGGTGTTATCACTGTCTTCTAATCAGTTGACAAGTATACTTCCCAATGAACTTGGTAATCTTCAGTCCGTGGTAAAATTACTCCTGAATTACAACAATTTCACCGGGAACCTTCCAAATTTTCTGGGAAATCTATCATCGTTAAATGAGTTGCATTTGTCAAATAATAGATTACAAGGACAAATACCACCTAGTCTTGGTAAATCTAAGAGTTTGGCAATATTAGAACTTTCTACAAACAATCTTAGTGGCATAATACCCAAAGAGCTTTTTCAACTATCCTCCTTGATCTATTTAAATCTCTCTAAAAACCATATAGGTGGACCACTTCCCCAAGAGATAGGAAACCTTAAAAGCTTAATGAACTTGGATCTATCACAAAATGATTTGGTCGGAGAAATCCCAGATGCCATCACAGGTTGCCCAAGCCTTGAGTACATATATCTCAAAGCTAATTCCTTTGATGGTCCTATACCTCCTACATTTAAAGAATTAAGAGGTATCAGGGACCTTGATCTTTCTTGCAACAACTTCTCTGGAAAGATTCCAATATTCTTGGAGCAACTAAATTTCTCTGCACTGAATCTGTCGTTCAACAATCTTGAAGGGGAGGTACCGATTAGAGGTATTTTTGCAAATGCAAGCACAATTGCAATTAATGGGAATGGTAGGCTTT